>JAOXYL010000036.1:13559722-13570229 GCA_028564955.1 Terapon puta | reverse complement strand
ATCCCTGACACTTTTAAAGTCAGCTGGCATTGAATCAGCATCATTATTATGGAGTTGCCTTGGTAACCACAAAAAAATTTCAACTATGTTTTTTTCAGTGAGTTTTTTTTCTTTAATAAAAGTTACTGATTTGCTAGTTTTTTTCTTTTTTTTAAAGTGAGTTGAAAAAAATTCTCCAGAAAGCTCTATCAACATTTTTGGAAACCCAGACGTCGCAGCCCCACCGCTCCTGTGACTGGTTAAAACCGAGCCCAGACCCCTGCGGAAAAGAGGTTACAAAAAAAAGGAAAATGGTGGCAGAAATCCTGATCTGTAGTGGTGTTCCTTCAATGTCAAAACACACTGTGACAATATCAAAAAAGTATCGAAGAGGGTGCACAATAAATCCCACCTTTAAACAACGAGGTCAGTTTTCACAGAGAAAAGACGACAAATAATGAGAAAACCTACAGATATAGCTGTGGCGGCACAACCGATGCTTTTGAAAAGATTTTCTTTGTTGGAACAGCGAAAGCTTCCAAAGCTGCCTAGTGTTGCACGGTTCGTTTGTTTTTTTTAAATATATTTTTCTGCCGCTTTGTCTCTTTGCACGAGGGTCAGAGGTTAAAGCTTCCCCCTCATCTGGAATGTCATTAAACTGCATAGTAGAGGTCAGACCAGTGTTTCCCAATAGAGAGCCCAGACGGTCCATCCTCTGGACGTTTCTATTTTAAAAAAGTGGAGAATGTGTCAGTATTTCGTCCTTCGATTCAAAAACACCACTACGTCCAGTCAGGCTGGAGGGTTAAGACAAATCGAGGCAGGTACAGGTGGAATGTTTTCATCTAAACCTGTGGCACTTTTTATTTCTGCTTACAATCAGTGAAATTTCAGGAAAATGTGCTTTTTTCTGCCTCAGCTAAATGCAAGATCGTACTCTTTGTTCTAACCCACTTAACGCCACCAGTGTTTATGCAAAAGTCACATTTTTTTTGTGGAATTCTGCTGAACATATTCGAGTTAAAAGGACGCAGGAAATGAATATTAGCCTCGTGCCGTTCAGGGGTTTCAAGAGCACTTCAAACCCTCAGACACACTTCCCTTTAAGCTGCATTTCACTGTTATGTTGTAACTGTCTCCGTGCCTGTTAGCGTACTGACAGCTTCAGAGTGTTTTCTGTGCGGTACAGTAATGAAGAACACAACTGGAAGTCATTGTGAAATTGAAACAAGTTAAAAAAAAAGAAAAAAAGAAAAGAAAAAACATAAAAAATGACTTTAATGAAGGATTTTCTTTTGGTTGCGGTGAAACAGTTACAACACAGCCAGCGTTGGGTGAGAGATAATCTTATTTAGACGCACCGTATGAGATAATCTGTTACCTACACACTCTCAAACCAAATCAACATAGTAGCTTTCTATCTAGACTCTCTCAAGATAATCTTGCAAGATAAAAAAAAATGTGTGAAGACATGCTGGATTTAACCCCAGATCTCATTATATCTAGCGGGGTTTGGTGGAATTATCTAATCTGGTACAAAAAAGAAGCTGGGAGAGAAATTAAGTGCTGGACTATGACGTTAAACAGGCGGAGTTAGCAAACTGGTAGAAAGTCCATTAATCTGAATTATGGTTTCAAGTCCTTCATACTGCTTGTCCTCATTTGGTACCTGTGCTGGTTGTAGCACAAAACTCTTTCTGAATAATTTAAATGGCAGATTGTATTAAGCGTTGTCCTGAATGTTAAAACAGCTTAGACTCCCTGCAGGAGTGAAACTTGCCCTTGCCGTAGAGAAAGGCTGACCTGCGTTGATAATTTCATCTCATTCCCAAAGTTGTTAGGTGGCAACCTGCAACGCCGCCTCTGTCTCCCAATTATCCTTCAGCTTATTGGTCCTCTCTCCCAATCAAAAGTTTGCTCCCTCGCATCCCTGTGGCCCAATGGGAATGGCTAGTGTCGTACAATGGGCGGGCCCAGGGAGAGCGTTTAGTTAACCGAAAGCTGCATTACTGCTCCCATCTAAAAACACCTTCAGTCTTACTGTACAGAAAGTCGCATACACCGGCTTCAAAGTCAGTTCAGTTTCAGTTCAAATTAATTTCCGTTTAGTAAAAACTCTAAAATACAGTCAAAACTTACAAATATATCACAAGGAATTAATTCAACCTGCGTCATTTGGCTTCTTGAGCTTCATTAACGAGACTCCTTTCATTCCCGCCTGCTGTGAAAGGTAAAATGTGGATTAAAAGTGAACCGAACTGAACGTGAACTCTCTCAGCCGCTAGTCAACACACAAGGAATGTGAATGAATATTAACTGTAATCACAGAAAGAAAAAAAAAGACAGAACCATAAAAATCTGATTGGTTTTTACTGCAGTATTTAAAGTTACAGCTCCCTCTTTTAAGCATTAATTAGTAACAAAATATGATCATGTGATCCCTTCATCTGACTGTGAATGTGTTTAATTGGTGAGACTGTTTGATTTGTTACACTTTTTATTTTTAAAAAAAGAAAAAGAAAAAAAAAGACCAAGTTGTGTCTCCTGCAGCGCTACTGTGTAATAATATGATACTCTCCATTTACACCGTAGTGATGTGAGGGAGGGAGCTGTAATTTAACAAATTACTTTTTTTTTTTTTTTTTTTTTTTTAGGAATGCACCAACACCAATTTTCCACCACAGATACAGATTCTAAGTACAAAACCTCTGTGTCAAATTAACCAGTTTTTAATAAAAAAAAAAATTATGAAGATAAAACCTCTCTCTTTTTGATCTCCAGAATCTTGTTTTAATTATGTGGAAATAAAATAAACTTTCTCTGACTGAAGATCACTGGTCGTCATTTTCAGCCTTGTATCTCGTCAGAATTGGTCATCAGTGCATCCCTACAGTTTTGTTTGTGTAATATATGACAGACACGCTATTTTCCTCTCTTTTTGTAAAACAAACAGTTAAAGAAAAAAAAACACTATTAAAAAATAAAAACTCGCTACAATTGTTAAGCTAACAAAGTGGTTCTTTTTTGTTTCCTCAGAAAGAGTGAGGGTATTATTTTTCTTTTTCTTGGTTTTGGAGTGAGGGATTTAGATGCACCACTGACATGTAAGAGAGACCAACGCAAATTCTCCGTTTGTCTAACCCCCCTTCTCCTCCCGTTTTTCCGCTCTCCTCCTCCTCCTCCTCTTCAGTCAGTCAAGGTTGGTTGTCGTAGGGTGATGGAGGTCGTTCAATGTCAACAGAGAAAACAGTCATGATGGGCCCTTCAGCTCTGAGAAAATAGAGGCGAAGGCAATCAGTCTGGGTGGTTTGATGATTGGCACTCAACACACTCGTTTCCAAATCAAAATATTTCCTTTGGGCTCCACACACACCTCAATCAGTCACTGCCTACCTTCCTACATCTAATATTCCTCTTTGCGCATCTGTGATGATGGCTGATGGATTTAGCAGCTTCTCGTGT
This sequence comes from Terapon puta, assembly GCA_028564955.1. Taxonomy (NCBI): domain Eukaryota; kingdom Metazoa; phylum Chordata; class Actinopteri; order Centrarchiformes; family Terapontidae; genus Terapon; species Terapon puta. Next base: position 13,566,788 of record JAOXYL010000036.1, on the reverse strand, counting down.
GGGAGTTTTTAATTCATCACTGATTTCATCTCTATTAAACAAACCTCCACTGTTAATATTACGCTCACCTTGAATAATAATAATAATAATGATTTACTATTATTATTATTACCTGAGTTCTGTCAATCCTCCTCCTCAGCCAGTTCAGTTTCTTTATGAACCACCACTCTGGTAACAGACATGTCAGGATGTTGCTCTTTGGCCTCCTTAATGGCCTGGGCCAGTGCCTACAGTACCCAGGGGCAACCACACAGTGGCAGCACCGAGCACGGCAGGCAGTGTGGGGAGGTGAGGGAAGGAGAGGGGAAATGGTGGAGTTAAATGAAAAATTAAATAAGAAGCATAAAGAAAAAGACAAGAATGCTGGATTTACAAACAGTGAGCTATTTTACTTCTTTGGGTTAATTGGATGTTTAATAAGGGGGACGTAAACTAGATGAAGTAAAATAGCATCGGACGCATCAAGCTGAGAAAAAAAAGATACTTGAAATAAATCCCATTTCCAGCTCGATGTGTCACAAATATTCTTGTGTAAATCCAGCGGATCGAACCAGACAGGCAACTTAAAACAAACTTGTGGACGAGGGAACATGCATGAAGATCCAGACCTGAGCAAAAGAGATAATTTTCTTTGACTCATTTTTGAGGCGCAATGTGCATTTAGCTCCAAAATTCTACTAGTTTTAATTATTGTAGAATTTGGAGTGAAGGCCACGTTTTAGAAAGTATCAGCAGAGAGAAAAAAATATTAATCATCCATCACTTTCAAATATCTGAAATGTCAATTAATTAATTTCATTGGTCTTCAAACAAGCCTTAAATTGCAGGCAGTCTGTATGTATATGAACAATGAGACTACCGAGTGTCTCCACTCACACTGGGGAGTATTAGGACAGTGCCTGACAGGATACCTTTGGTAACCTAAGACTGGGGAATTAATGGTGAGGCAATTTTATGGAACCTCATCAGGATATAAAGATCCTTTGAGTCTGCACTTCTCTTGGTTGATTAAAGTAAAACAACAAAAGTGTCAGTGTCATTGTCCAGGTAGATTCTGGCTGCACGGACGCAGATGTTATCTCCTCAATGTAGCTTCGGTATCTGTATTCATCAAAAAGTACTTTGATTTCCCGTGAGTGCGGAAATCAGAGACAAAGAAAGACAATTCCACCTAACCGAGACAAGAAACAAAGACAGCGTGGCAAAAACAAAAAGTTAAGACACCACTTTCTCGACATATGGACGACTAAGAGAGGACACAGATCAGAGAGTGAGTGGAATCGGCGTGAGACTAATGGCGTGTGAGAACCTCTAATAAGCGATTAATGAATCGAAGTGTGGATTCAGACTACGAGCAACATGACAGACATGTCACCAGACGTCTGTTCAAAATAAGCTGGGGCTGAAAGTTTCCAAGGTCGTCAACCATCAGCAGATTCCAAACCAGGTTGCTGAAACATCAAATAATCTGTGTGTGACAGGAAAACTGACCTCGTCGTGGTCGATGTCACAGTCGCCAGTGATGACGATGCGTTTCTCAATCCTCGTCTCTGATAGGCCGCCCTTTAACGTCTGCAACAAAATACACAAAACAATGCTTCTGATGTCTGTCACACAGTAATGTACAGAATCAAGGCCCACCTGTGTGATCGTACACGGCATTATGATACTGCGTGCCAATTTTTAAAAGAGCAAATGTATTTGTGTTTGCCCTGATTCTGAACAGCAGTGCTGATGGTGGTTAGATTACATAAAAACAGCAGGAGGCGTCATAACGCACTTGTTCACAACCTGAGGGTGTGTGTGCCTCTTTACCTTGGTAATGTGTGTGGTTGTAGTAGTACACAGAGATTCGGAGGTGATTGTCTGAGCAGTCATCAACACTCCAGGCTCACCATCGCCGTTTCCATCCAACTGATTGCAGAGCAGATAAAAAGACATAATTAGCTGCACATTTCCACTGGATTGTCCCCTTTGGCTGTGTGGTGTTCAAAATAAACTCTTTTGTCACCAACTTAGTTCTTCTAAAGTTCCCTGAGGAAGAAGGAACGAATCACGGCATGCACTGTTTCTAGAAAGGAAGCTTTTTTGGAGCGTGCTTTCACTTATGAGTATCAGCTAAATCTGTAATGTTTCACACAAACACAACATGAATGCTAACACAGATAAAAAGGGAACAAATAAATAAATAACAGCTCCCTGCGTTTATCAAGTGTGCACCTGTGCGGCTTCGTATGTGATGGTCTTGGTTTCCGTATGTACGATGGGCACTTCTTTTGTGGCTATCTCAGTTTTCTGGGCTGCAAACGTGTCTGATATAGTCACCATTTCTGTCTTTACCACAGGTGGCTGGGGAGGGAGGAGAGAGAGAAGTGAGGGGTGGAGGAAAGAGGGGTTAATACATGAAACCTGAGACAGTTAGGGAAATACATAGAAACATGTTGCTATCTATACACCGGCTTTGGAAGTTCACAGGCAGTACATTTAATTGTGGCCTTCTTTGTTCGACTATCAAAAAAATGTGAATGTAATCTTTAATTATAACTGCACATTTACTGTATTGAAAGAAGGACGGTTCAGTCGTTCCAGCAAACTAGTTGTGAAAGTATAAACACAATAAATGCAAGTAAATGCTGCAAAATTCATGCATAAAAAAGAAAAAAAAATAGCTTCCATGCAAGTCAACATCACGAAACGCAACAATATGACAACGACTACTTTCAGCGATGTACAAGCAACAGCTACAACGGCGGCACAGCTACATAAATACCTTTGGTCTCAACATGCAGCTCAAAGTACGACACACAGCACGAACATGCATAAAACATGAGCCGGTGAAACAAGCGACACCCAAATGACTGGCAAACAAAACGGCCATTGATATGTAAACAGCATGCAAAGATGACATTCGGATGAGCTGGGTGGCATTTCCGAAGTGGTTGGCAATGATGATTTCCACAATACCGTTACCGTGGTGACCGTGACAAGCCAATTTAAAAACAAAACACAAAACAAAAAAAACCCTATGACACAAAGAGAAGCATCACTGCCAAAACACATGGAGGACACACAAACACACACATGCACACACACGGCAAAGGTGAAATACGGCACGCAGAGCAAAAAGCAAATATGCACCTAAAAGCATCATGCATTTCCCACTTAGGCCCCATTTACTTTTACACAACACTAAAATACAATGCTGAGTAGGAGGCAGTAACGGCAACACACCACACTACGTGGGGCAGGAGAGAACTAGTCGTGTTGATAATGGTATGAAGAATGATGGTAGCATATAAGACAGAACTTAAAATATATGAATACGGTGAAACTCAAAATAAGGACTGAAATTAATTATGTATGGGATGGTAACCAACATACCAAAACACTGGTAGTTACTAACTCTACGTCTAAAAAGGTCTCATTTTAGGCTTGAATGACTTTTCACAGGACAAATGTGTGTGTGAGGATGTACATGGGGCTTAAATATTCACACAAGCAGGGAGGAAACCGGCACTGAGGTAAGCAGGAAGGAAAAAAAGTGGGTGTTTCTACTGTTGGCAGGAGGGATCAAAGCCCGGGGAAGCTCCGCAGTCGGCCCAGTGAAGACTTTACCTCAGAGCAACAAATAACCTGTGGCCGCGGTTCGGCTTCAACCAGAGAGGCTTCTCCGTTCATTTTGGGCTCTTCCTCGTCCTCTGCGGGGGCAGTCACGCTCTCCTCAGGCAGGGTGAGGCCGTTGGGAGCTTCATCGGGTGTCACCATCGGATCGTCGGTGCTTTCCTCCGTCTCCCTCTCGCCTTCTTTCTGCTTCTCTGTAAGCGTTTTCTTCTCCTCCTCCACGACCACTTTCCTGGACTCCTCTCCCTCTCGACTGGGTGCCTCTACCTGTTGGCTGACTTCAGCGGAAAGAGAAGGAGCGTCTGGAGCCGACGTGTCCTGCTCAGCCGTCTTATCTTCCTCTTTCTTCTCCTGCTCCTCCTCCTCTTCCTTCTCCTCTGGTATTTGTGTGTGAGAGATGGAGACAGAGACGTTTGGATGGTACTCTGCTTCTTCTTCACTCTCACTCTCTGACGAAACGCTTTCCTGGTTCGCCACTTTTGCTTCCTCCACTATCACAACTTGCTCTTCAGCTTTCACTTCCTGCTCTCTTGTTTCCTGCTCTACAGGTGAGACAGCAGGGGAGCTGATTGTTACTGTGACAAGTCCGGGTTTGGGCGCTTTGGAAACCTCTTGGACGACAACGGTTTCTTCAATTTCGACTTCGGTTGTCTATACACACGCACATTCACACGCACACGTGTACACATAGTGCACAGACACACACAATGAGGTGCACGCACAAACAAACGCATGGGGACAGAAAAAAAAGCATAACATGATCATTGAACATAAATTAAAATAAATCAACTACCTTAACTGAAAATAAATGAATACATGACAAAAATCAGGGATGAAAAGAAGATGAAGATGTTCAACTGTGGACAAAGAGGCAAAAAGATGTAAGAAGGTGGACAGACAGACAAATAGTAACGGATGGCTGTGAAGAACAGGAAATCTAAAGCTGCCCAGTGGAAAGTGAGGTGAAATGATGGATGGAAAGCACCACGAATGGGAGGCTGGATGGATTAATAAGAAAGTTAGGACCACCTTTGCAGGTTCTTTGGTATCAGAGATTGTGTTATCAGCAGCAGCAGCTTCTGTTTGGGGCACACTCTCCTGCGTGACAGAGAAGTTACCAAGACAAAACATCAATCACACAACAAAAGTGACATCATCATTGTTAGCATGTTAATGACACCTTAGAGATATTGTGATGCTTGTTACCACGGCACAGGGGGGAAAAAACGTCTGAGTTTGTCATTTGTTTTGTCCGCTCCTTCTCTCTGATTCTCTGTCTTTCATGCATGATCAAGCTGATTTCCATACAGTATAAAGGTCATTGCAGCAGGCATTTAAAGAGATGGGAAGAAAGACTTGAGAGAAGAATAGAGGATAAAAAAGATCCATGGAAGATGGATTAAAAAGGATATCCCATCAGTGATAACAGGAGCTCAGCTTTAGTAAAACAAATAGAGACAAAAGAAACATGATATTGAAGTCAGCAGTTTTTCATGTCAAATTCAGTTAAAAATCCAGACTTCATCATGTTTTATGAGCTATTATATGGTGGTCCTAGGTCTTTTTTTTTTTTAAACAATAATGCAAACTGCTGCTTCAATACTTGCTGCTTTTATGTTTTCCTCAAAGAGCTGGTGAGGGAAGGACTTTTTTTTTTAAATAAATGGAGCAGATTGTTACTTTGCATTCAGTCTACACACGATTAGCATCACAAAACAGACAGATTATTTTCTAACATCCATGGCATTCACAGCTGTTAGTCGATGAGATTTACCATGCCCATCATTCAGGATGAATGGTCCCCGACACAAAACGAGGATTACCACCATTCATCCAGCATCCACAGCAGGCGGTATGGACAGCTCGCATCGCTTCAGTGTAATGTGTGAACACACGTGGCAAGCATCTTTAATTACGACATTACAGGACGTCAGTTTACTTTCAAGGTCACCAACTTATGGACAAGACACAGAGTCTCTACAGAGGTCAATGGTGGTTAATCAATAAGCAAGATGGACTGAATTGGAAGTAAACTGACTCCTCGGTCGTGAGAAATGTTTGATAGTGGCAGCAGCACCTCAATGGCAGAGAGTGTAGAAGTTGGGGAAATGAGAAACCGATGTGGCGCAGCAGCAGTAGGGGCAGTGGACGAGTAAGAGGTTATAACAGCATCTAGTGTCGGTTCAGGAACATTGCAGGTGGACGTAGCGGCCGGACAAAAGCCAGCGCCAGAGTGCCTACTAAAAAGTACGGACGCTATCTCCTCTTCAAGGCTCTACAGCAACACACAAGCACACAAACACACATACACATGTATAGAAGACGGGGAAGTAGGAAAACAAGATGGGAACATTTGAAAGGAGACGAAAGAGAGAGAAGACATATCCCTATAAAGCACAGAAGACAATATAACAAAAACAGTACAGCATAGAAAAAACGAAAAAGAAAAACACCCATGCTTTGCATCTGCACACGTCCACAGAGAATAAAACAGATTTGTTCTGGAGATCAGAAACCAGCAAAATATCACATTGGAGCCAAATAAAACCCATGTATGGCAGGTATGTGACGTAAAATGTGGTCCAGCTGAAAAGGGTTAAAAAAAATTGGAGCAGTGCAGCAGCAACACTTGGGTCAGTTTTGTAGGTAAAGTTCCTACAGTAGAAGAGAAACCCCTTAAAGTCTACTAGTGATGACGGAGCTACAAACAACAGGTCATAGAAACCCAACCATGGCAAAAGCATCACATGAAAACACCCTCTACAGAGGAGAGGACTTCAGTGCACATACACACGATGACACTTCATGGTCAACTTCATGGCATTTCACCTAAACCAATGTGTAAGAAAAAACACCCTTTTCTCAACTTGCTGACACAGAAATATCCAGACAGAACAGACGTACCACTTTTTGCTGTTGCTGAATACGTATCGTTGTAGCGGGAGAGGAGGTGAGACGTTTCTCCCACTGGTTGGGCTGAGGAGGAGAGGGAGGTGGCGCCTCCATAAAGGAGCGTTTTAGCTGGCTAATGCTAGCTTGGTGTTTCAGAACCTCTTCCTGGGTCTTATCATGGTCCTAATGAGGGAGTGGAGGCGAGAGGAGGGGAAGGGAACAAGGGGAGTAAATGAGATAAGTATGGATGAATGGGGGATGATGGATGTTCGGAAAAAAAGGAGGGGGGGGGGGTGAAGTGGGAAACAGAATTTAAAAAGTCGGAAGAGGGGGTGAAGAGAGGGGGAGGAAAGAGGGGAGAAGGGAGGGTAAAAGGAGAGAGGGGTCGGGGAGGGTAAAAACTTGGTTCAACAGGTCACAGGAACATTAGTCTGTCAATCAGGAGGAGGACAAGATGGATGCCATGCCTCACTGGAGCCTCGTTGGAAGGGTGTGAAAGTTTGTGTGTATTTTAATGAAGTATGTGCGTGACAATCTGTGCGTTTAAAAAAAA
>JAOXYL010000036.1:13525347-13540008 GCA_028564955.1 Terapon puta | reverse complement strand
TTCTATCACTCTGCTTTTGTAATTCCCCTCTAGTCTGAATCTCTTAGAAACTGCAGGCGTTTCTTTTGGCCTGATTACTGAAACGTTGATGTCACTGGGTGGGCCCGAGTGGCTTAATGTGATCACTGGATGGAACAGTTTATGTGTGTGCATGTGTATGAGGGAGAATGGTTTTTTGTGTGCATGTGTGTGTTTCTCTTTCTTGACTGAGCAGATTTTTAAACAGTGTGTACTGCTGTGAACTGTCTGCATAACTCATCTAACAAAATTGAAAATATGAAAACAATTAAACAAAATGAAAATAAGGAAGTGAATGAAGCGTGTGAGCACAACAATATGATATGTAGCTGGCTTACATAAGGACAGAATTTGTTTAGGCAAACTATTTTCATCAAAACATTACTGAACCTCTGCGATATACTTTCACTGGCAGTGATGCTTCTCTTATTACTGAAATGGCTTTGTTAAAAGTCAGAGCTCAGTTTGTTTTTGGAAAATCCACTTACTCGCCTTTCTTGCAGAGAGTTAAATCAGAAGATTGACATAGCATTCTTGTTTGTTGGACAATTTCTTGACCAGGAAAAGACAATGTCGACAAGAATACAGGAAGTGACTGCCCACGGGCAAAAAAAAAAAAAAATCCAGCGCAAACAAAACCTGAAACACAACTTACATGTAAATAAATGTAAATAAAATAGATTGAGAGGTGCTGATAGCCGGAATCCATCCAAATGCAACAAAAAACACCTAGCTGCTTCCCAGTTTCTAGTCATTATGCTAACCTAAAGTGGTCAGCTTCATATCTAGTTTAGAGATATGAAAGATATCAATTTCCTCTTCCAAGCACATAAAAAAGTACATTCAGGCTTTATTCAAGGATTTTTCCATTTTTTTCCCCCACAAAGTTTGCCATTGGTTAATCCAGGGATTGATACCTGGACTCAGAACATTTGCTGCTGGGACAAAAGGAAAAGGATATGACTGGACCATAACATCCCATTTTTCTGTAATTATCCTGCAGTTTTCCTCATGGGAGCCTCTTTGGATGTAAACAGTCCTTTATCACCACCTTTTAACAATCAGCTGTCACTGTTTACAAAATTCTGCATTTGAAGTTTCTGTTTCTGACCGCCTCTGTCTCCCTGTCATTTAATAACGTATCATCTTATCACTGTTTGTGTGTTGGGAGCCTGCATGAGAATCCATTAGCAAACTAAGGTGAGACCCCGCCCGCCTAGGTTATCCTCCGGTATGTGCACTGAAATCACACATGTGACCAATACCTCAGTATCTGCACTGGCGGTGGAATTGGATTCTGCTTCTTTTTCCTTCACTTGCTCCGACTTAACTGCCTCCTTCTCTTCCCCTTCTTCCGCGTGACCGTTCACCTCTGGGGCAGATCCTTCCTCTTCCTGCGTCACCTTGCTGCCGGCTTCCTCTGTGGGCGGGACCTCCTTGGTTGGAGAGGTCTTCATGGGTCAAGAAAAAAAATATTAACAGTAAAAACAGAACCAAAATATAAAATAATATAATAAAAAAAAAAAAAAAACACAATGCATGACAGTTATGACTGGAACGTCAGACAACTGCAGCCTAATTATCTATGCAATGGTTTCTAATCAGTACTGAAAATAAAAGGAGAATTTCACCTGGCTCTGAGACTTCTGCTTCTTAAGCCATGTTGGCAGGTATCGAGATATTCCTTTTCCCTCTTTCCCCTCTTTCTCTTTCTCTTTCCCTTCTCCGTCAGCGTTCCCTACTTCCTGGGTTTCCTCCGCGGCCTTCTCCGATTGGTCCGGCTGAGCGGCCGACTCCTCGGCTTTCTCCTTCACCTCTGTCTCAGACCCTGCTTCTGTCGTCATAGTGAGACGTCAACCTGCAGCGGGGAAAAAAGGGTAGAGCGATGGAAGATTGTTAGATTAGATCATTTGCATTCAATTTGCAAATATCTCATTATGGCAAAATTATTCAAAATAAGTGATTTTATTATGAAAGCGACCCATACATTCTATTCAGAGCTTTTTAACTGGACATCATTTTAAAGAATTGGACAAAAAATATATTTAAAAGGATATTCTGTGGAACTCATCTAGTTTTGGCTGCTAGCTCATCACAGAGAGTGGGAGAAAAATCAGACTGCGCCACTGAATCTGGCACAAACATAAATTTTTCATGGACATGCAACACAGATTTCAGTCTGGAGTATCTTTAATAAATGAGACAGAGGGTCCTATGGTTTTTTTTCTCTGAGAGGGATCAATGCTTCTATTTACAATGAGAGTGAGACATAGACAAAGAAAATATCTCAGTAAATATAATAGGTTCTTTAGTTATGTCATGTAGGGAAAACACCACCAAAATTAAATATATTATGATTATATAAGTCAGATGATTCCTGCCCTTTGGCTCACAGCTGTAAGCACATGAGCTCATGGCTGTTTGAAACATTAGCTCTTGAATTGGACTTGTTCAAGTCTCTTTTACAAAAGCACACCAAAACAGTTTAGGATGTCATTATGTCACACAACGAGTTTCATCTGGGTCAACAGCTCGACAGCTGGTTGTGCGTTGCTGCGCACATTCGTGCACGAACACACAGAGACACACACATGCACACATTGAAAATGGTGGGAATTACTCAAGTCTTAATTTCTGAGTCATTGGTTTCACCCTGCAGCTGTGGTCAACACACACACTGAGACACACTCTTCAACCCAAATATCTTTGGCAGCACTGTCCACACACACCCATTCAGAGCACCAGACATACTTATTGGGCATGACACTAATTTGCTGATAACACTAGATGACCGTGACATTGGTCTTGAGGGGAAGTTGAGGTCAGCGTGTGCAAACCTATCCACTGAGGGTGTCTACCTGCATACAGTCTGATCTGGACTGGTGTGTGTGTGTGTTTGTACACAAGCAGCTTTAGGCGGAGGGGGTTAAGCATGATTCATCCTCTAATAAGTCACTGTCATTCAACTGTTCTGAATCTGCTTTTCCCTTTTTTTCCTTACACACGCCTTCTCTCTGCCCCTGTTTCTATTATTCATTACGTCGTCTGTAGCTTTCTTTCTAACCATCTGACCCATTCTCTGACTTTCCCTTTTCTGCACTGCCACCTTCAATAAGAGAGGACACACACACACGTCGACAGTGCAGCAATGGTGCGTAGGGAGAGCGGGGAGTAAAAATAGAACAGGTCTCCTTACGCATGATCGACTAATGAGGTGGAGAGGGGAGGAGAGGAGATGGCTAGAGAGAGGTGTGTGTGTGTGTAGGTGTGTGCAAATGTCAGAGGCAATATAACACTGTGTGCTTGTGCAGATAAGAAGAAAAAATAAGGTAAATACAACTGACTTATATGCTGCAAAGGGGGAATCCCAGTGACATTGCGCAATAAACAGCCTTCAGTCTCAAGCCCATTGCTTCTTACTGAAGATGTAAATCATACACACGCACACACACACACACATATATATTTTTTCCAACTTAAATTATTATTTTTTAATCGTGCTATTAGCGTGGTTGTAGGGATGGCATTGTCGGTTTGTAGGTCAGGTACTGACATTTGAGTGGGCATACTGGCATTAATCTACACGCAGACATTCATCTTCCCACTCTGGATGAATTGTACCGACCTGATGATCCCTTCTGATCCCTCAACTTTTCTTCTTTGGTTTTTGACCAGATACCTGCTAAACTAATGACATTCCCAGTTTCAGCTGAACTCAAAGCGCAAATGTTATAATGCTAAAACAAACTGCCAATGATGATGGACATTTTAAAGATTATGCCTTATCAGCAGGATTACATTGTCATTTTAATTATGTTAGAGAGACACTTATGGCTGGAGACTAGACTAGTGCTGGGAGGGAGACTTTTTTTTTTTTTAAACAAAAAAGCACCAACTTTACAGTTAGAGAGGTTGGTCTGAATAAAAGAGATTGTCCATGATTACATCTCAACTGAGATGCCATTTGGAGGTAATGTGGAGCATGGAGCATAATGTGGAGTCTCAGTCAATAAATCTGTAATGTTGTATCAGATGTGCACTGACTGGTCTTTGAAAACGTAGTTGGCGTCACTAAACTGTCCTGTGATAGCTATAGGGTGTGGTCAGTGCATATTGCAAAGCAATGTGTATGTGCAGCTAGTTACCACTGAGTAAATCCAAACTGGACCAAACTGTAGCTGTGTGTGATGGAGGCGGGGCGACACTGTTACAAAGACTTTTAAACGTGCAATTGGGAGGAATTTGTGAAATGTTTTAAGTGCTGCCATCTGTGCAGAGGATCCAAATAAATTTTGAATCAGCTCGAGTGTATTTTCGTCCCTGCCTGTGAGGCAATGGATCTGATCCATGCCCAATTTTCTCCTTCATTCCTATAACCCTAAAGTAGAATCATCAGGTCTGCTACTACCTACTTACTGCAGTTCCCACTCTCTTAAAGACAGTGCTTCTCAATGGACTAGCTAGCAGTGTGTGTGTCTGCGTGTGTGTTTGTGTGAGTTGGCATCGGGAGTGCAGCTTTTTTTGCAAGATGTTCGTCACGGCCACTTAGGCCTGCATTAAACTGGCCCTCTCTCTCCACGCAACTGTTTAACACCGGGAACCTTGTTCTGCCTCTTTTACAACTTTCTAACTCGCCCCTCTCCTCACTCTCATCCATCTTTCTCTTCTACTCTCCGGCCCAGGGTGCCTCTTTCTCCTTTTTTCCACTAAATCTCTGCACTCATCTCTCTCAATCCCTTTCTTCCGGGCCCCCTTTCAATCCCCTCCAATCGCCCGCTTGCATTATCTGTCCCTAAACCCCTCCTCTTTCTCTCTTCTTCCCACAGTCCATATAAGCAAAAGCAGCAGCATTATTACAGCCTCTCTTCATATATACGCAGAGCGAATCTGTATATCATCTAATGGAAGTCTGTGTTAGGAAGCTAGCAGTCATCGCAGTATCCATCCATGTGACAGCAGTTTCATATAAACGGGGTCAAATGTGGGTTGAGCCACTGTCAGACGTTATGTGTTTTGTTGGTTTTGAGAGAGCGTCCCTTTGCGCAGAATTCGGCTGGAGGCGAGTACTGTACAACTTTTTGCTTCACAGTCAATTAGCAGCGTTCAAGTAACCCGGTTGTCCAAATGGGCGAGAGAGAAGCCTGCAGATACATGATAAACACAAACCCAGGCTGTGGTATTGAGACTCTCTCTCTCACCTGATTATCTTATCTCAACTTAGTTCCTCATCTTATCATTATCTACAAGTATACATATTTTCTGGCTACTGCTCTTGAGAGTGGCTTATCGGTATTTATTTTAGAATTGGCTTAGTATTTTTTTAATTGCATTTGCTTGACACAGATTCCTCCTTCTGTGCTTAAGTACTGAGTGAACATCTGTTACACATGACTGTCACATTATAGATGAAAAATTAACTTATACAGGGACTGACAACCCTTACCTCAGCAAACACAGGCTTTACTGCTGTACAACACATGACACTAAATCCATCCTATGGACACTGGTTGTGTTTGTTTCTAATTTTCAAATTATGGTTGAATGAACTGATGGACATGGCTACCTTACCTATCGTCGCTTCTGTTGCTTGCTTTGTCTCTGTTGGCTCCTTTCCTTTTGCCTCTCCTCTTCACTTTCTTTCACCTCCTGTTTCTTACTTTCCTTTTGCCTTTTTTCACCTCTTTCTTTCTGATAAGAGTTCTCTGCTTCTTCTCCCTTTCCTCTCTTTCACTCTCGCTCCCCTCTTCTTAGCAAACGCCTGCCCTACAAACTGTCATTGCCATTTTCTCTCCTCCATCCTCTCCCCTCTCCCTCGGAGCTCTGCGTCTGCTTCCCTCGAGACTGTCGCTCGGAGAAACAAGGGCAGAGAGTGAGAGAGAGAGAAAAAGGGAGGGTCGGGGGGGTGTTGAAGATGGTGGAGAAGAGTGTGTGAAAGTGAGAAGTGCTGGAGGAAGACAGAGACAGGGAGGGAGGTGAAAGATGGATGGATGAAGGACAGGGGAGAGAGACAAGAGAGACCACAACTGTGCATGCCTACTGTGTCAGATTACTAATGGAAATTCGCATCGACAGTCCTTGGAGAATCTCTCTGACGCTGAGCCATTACTTCATGTTCTTGGCCTGCACGATTTTGCAATTACACATAATGTCGTAAGGAAAGAAAACATTACTAAATAAATACACATTTTAACAGAGACTTCTCAAACAATAAGGCCTGGGAAGATAATTCACCCGCCAGTTTTTTTTCTATTTTGGCAAAAAATCTGTGTGGTGAGAGTAGTGCTGACTTTTATAAACACTTTTGCTAACCAGATTTCCCATTTGAGACCAAATCCTCGTTTCCACATTTGGAGCGCTGCTGTTTATATCGCTCGTGCTGTCGCAAACACCATATTGCAGTCGCACTGGTCACACAAACACTTCGGCTCTCCTGCTTACAACTTTATTGCCGTCTGTCTGGGTTTTAGGGGTCGTCGTCATGGCAACAACAACCTCCCGACCTGGCCTGTGGCCGAGGGATACGATTTTTATGAGAGACAGACACAAGAGTGAGTGCAAAAGTCAAGGAAAAGAGAAAGTTCGAGCTTGTATGGTTTTCACATCTGTGTTCTTTTACTGCCTGATAAAGCAGATGTGACAAGTGTCAGTCTAATTAAAATAAAGAAAAGTATATACAAACAGATACATACCCGCCCACTCCACCCTAAGGGGCAGAATGGGGGCAGAGAGGGGAGGAACTGGTTTCCATGGCAACGGCATTCATGGACTACAACAATAAATCCCCATGGAGACAAGAGATTACCACAGCAAAAATACAGATTAGTGGACGAGCGAAGAAGTGACAATAGAGATTATTAACGTGCATAAACCCATTTCAGACCACATCAGATTTACGGCAGATATTACATGCTGGACTTTCAGGAACTCCCTCCTCTCATCCTTGCCGAGGCACCACACCCACTAGAAAAAAAACGTGATTGCTTTCCCTTATAGCAGACCTGTAAATTAAATAAAATGAGACGAAATGAAAAGCTGCGATAGCTGCAGCTGCTAATGGTTAACTTGTTTCATGTTATTTCACTGTCACTGTGAATTTCAAGACGCACACGCTTTAAACCAATCCTCTCTAACGTCTACTGCTTGACCCTCCATCAAGGCAATCGCTGGAGGAGGAACTATAATCACTGCATGCCTCAGACCCACTTCACAAATCACTTCGGCTAAGCTATTCCCAAAACAAACGGGTAGAAAACAGTAAAGACATCCTTCTTGTTTACATTCTGACTCTGAGGCAGTTAGATGAAATTTCCGACCTCAGTCCAACCTATAAAAGGCTCTGATTGGCTTGGTTGTTTGTCCAAATGAGGAACAGCTATTAAAGAGAGCAACACAAACCTCTGAATCCCCTGATAAGATCTGTGCACAGTGACTCAGAGGTCTGGAGTCGGGCTAACCAGCTGCTGTGAAAAAGTAGTAACAGGTGTTATTGTATCGTAATCATAACATTATAAATCTTATCCAGTGTGTTTGTGTGTACAAATGCGAGCATGGGTGGTGTGCAGGGTGAGTCCGGTGTATTAGCTGTCAGAACCAGCTGGTCTCTGCCTCATTTCTCACAGACACAACACACTATGAAGATAAATTGTAATAATTTCGAAATCCCTCCCAATACACACAAACATAGCAATACAGCACAGTAATGCCGAAGGAATATGGGTGTACTGCTCAAGTTGAAATGCTGATAATCCAAATGTTGACTACCATAACTACTAATAAGAAGTAGACTCATATTTTCTTCTTTCAGAATTAAACTAAAGATTGCACAATTTAATACATTCAATTTAAGCAATGGACATTATCAAGATACATAACACAACAGAGTTGATGATGATGTTGATGAGGTCTCCATCAACATGGCCTGCATCATAGCTTTTTCCTTATCTGTCCCCCTTTGGTGATTTATATCGCATTCATAAGATTTTCAGTTTGTTTCTTTTGTAGGACCCGTGTTGATGAGCGGTATTTGTGTCTTTTTGGACATCATGTCCGACGTTTTATTGTTTGTAGTCTTTTAGTCTTGCTCAGCCATAGCAAATGTTTACTCATAACACCAGCAGAGACAAGAAAAAAAAAGCTCTTCCCACACAGGTGAGTTGAAATGTGAGTCTGTTGTATTAAAAGCCTTGTTGAAGCCTCAACTGTAAGCCACATCTAAAATTTCTGGGAAAGTCGCTGCTGACAAACCACAGGGCCACAGGCTCAATCACAACTGTATTACCTCATTCTATCATAGACAGTGATTTAACAGAATTTTTTGTCAATGAAAATTAAAGATTACAGATTAAATCTTCAAAAATACAACATAATAGTTGTGCTGGCTACAAAAAGGGACACTAAAACTGCAAACAGTACCAAGTTTTTGACCAATAGCAGCAGATAAACATCAGAGGTGTAAAATTAGAAAATTTTGTTGAAATGGATGCAAAACAATAATTTCATCTGTAAAGCTGCATTTATCCATTGCTTTTTAATTGTGTGTCTTCCACAAATGCTGTGTGTTAACAGAGTTTCAATTAAGCTACAGAGTTCGTATCTGACAGCTGGTGTACACCGGTTGCAACGGGGTCCGCCAAACTAAATGCTGGAAAACAACTGATCCTCACTGAGCGCAGACTAATGAATTAAAAATCCAACGTAGCAGATCACACTGGGACATCCCGAATGACTGACGCAACAGGCTCACAGCAACTATCCCACCACGGAGCCCAACAGCTGACAGATACTGAGCCCCACTTCGGTTTTTTGAAATAACTACACACATCCACACTGACATCGGGATCCTAATCTGTGCTGTTCTCTTCCACGATCCGTCCATCTGTCACGCAATGACAAACGGATACGCCAAACACACTGCGGCACACACATAAACACACACGCTTAAACCAATTTCAAAAACATATGTATGTGCACGCTCGTACAAACACACCAGCCACGGGTTTGTGTCGTTAATCACGCACAGGCGCACGTATTCACACACACGCTGACTTGCTGGTGTGAAAATTCGGAACATGTCTGTCCCTTACGCTGCACTCTGATCCTCACACTGAGGATTACACAAAGGATAATCCCTGTGTATGTCGGTCGGTCTGCCTGCCTGTCTGTCTGTCTGTCTGTCTGTCCATTCATCCCTTCATCTTACTCTCTGCCCGTCTCCTTTTGCCAGCTGCACCTGATATCAACATTTCATCCCCCCCTCCAAGAACACATGCGTCGGCACAAATGTTCTGTTGTCTCTTCAGCTTTCGGCTTAGCAAATGATCGGTCAGCTTGTAAAGGTGTGCTTATATGACCAACAGCGTGTCATTACTCTTGTTACCGTGTCATTACTGGCAGCTCATAACTGCTGCTGTCAGCTGCAAAACTATACGGTGGCAAAACCACAGAGTTTTACTCTTCAACAACACCAAGGCGCTTTTTATTCACAAAAACTAATAAAACTGTTCTGCCTCATTAAAGTGCAATAGCATGCTTCACCACTAAATGATGATTTGATGATAATGCAACATTTATGGTATTTTCTTAATGCTTTTATTGCAAGTACAGATTACATTGATTCATTTCCATTTGCATTATTGGCTTATTATTGAACTGAAAAAAGCGAAAATGGCTATTGATGTGAGAAAAGAAACTACTAACATATTTTATGGGCCCTATCTTTTAGCGTAAGTAAGTCACTCTCTCTTTCTGTGTGTGTGAGAATAATGGGTCAGCTCATAACTACTATTGTTATCTGCTAAACTCCCCTATTCAACGATTAAAGCAGTCAGGCGCAAGTGCCCTGTCTGTGTGAATGTGTGTGTGAGAAAGAGAGACAAAGAGTGAAAGTATGGGTGGGTCACACGGGTGCACATGAGAGGAGATACACTTTACCGTGTGTGTGTGTGAGCGAGGCGGGTGTGGGGTGGGGAGGGTGGAAAAAGACAGGAAAGGGACAGAGAGGGGGAGAAAGCAGGCTTTAGCTGGGAAGAGAGAAAGAATGAATGAAGGGGAAAAAAAGAGTGAAACTCGTAGCGAAAGCGCGCAGCTCGAAGCAGCCTCTCCGGAGATGCGAGTGGGTGTGGCGTTACTGTGGCAACCAACATCCCATAGAGGGCGGTGACAACAGGTGCTCTGGCAAAACAAATGACTTCATTGGCATTGATGCTCATTATCACAGCTGCCTGATGTGGCAAGTTGATGCACATTACGTGAACACCATCTTGCTACTCTGACACAAAGCTGAAAGAAGATAAATGGATGGACAAATGTGGAGCAGAATAGACCGAAGGCTTTGAGCTTTGTTTGCACAGGTGATAGCAAGTAGTGTTTTTCTTTTGTATGAGTGGACAGGATAATTTGTCATATAATAGGCAGACTACCTATTCTAAAAGACACAAGCAAATGAGCAGTATAGATTTTTCTGTACAATTGTTTTGCTTTCCATGCGCAATTTTCAAATGAAGCATCCAAAACATTATCAGGACAAAAACCCTGATAATTTTTATAAGTTTAGTAAAGTAGTAACAATCTTTGCTGCATATATGTATTAAGCCCTGTCAGAAGCTGCAGTGATGCAATAGTAAGACTGTAAAGCTCATAGACAAACTCACAGCTGCCTCACATTCATTTTCTTAACTTCTATCCATGACCCCTAAGTCTAAAATTAGACATTCCCCCTGTGAAAACCATAAGATGTCCTGTCCTCATTTTTAGAGCATCATCCTGTTTTCTCAATTATGGCGAGGGCCTCTAAAGTCCAGACAGACACACAGTCACGCATCATTATGTGAAATACAGAAAGGCAAAACAGGTTTAGGCATCGGGTCAATGGCACGGCCAGACAGATTAGTTAGGCGCCTAGTATCAGTTAATCCCAGACCAGCGACCTTTGACCCCTGGCCAGGAAACAGGAAGCGTGGCAGAACTTCAAACCCTTCTCCCCGCTCCGCTCTGCCAATCTCTCATCATCATGTATCTTTATCTTCGCTTTTTTTAAATTTTATTTTGGCGCCACATGTGTTTTGGTGTCTGTTCCTCTCTCGCCAGGAACACGTCAGCGTAAAACCAGGAAATTACCAAGGAGCAAAACATCCATACAATCATGTTTTTGTATCTCTCTCTCTGTCTGACTCCCTCTCTGGGCTTCTTTATATCTGAATGGCGGAAATGTTTTTATGGGATTCCCCTGTATATTCCAAGTTAAATGGATAATTACTCATGTACAGGATAGTTAAAATCGAGACATATTTATTTGTTTTTCATTGAATATAACACGTCTATACCCCGCTGTGCTCCTTGCCCAAGTATATTTCTGACCAGTGAGAAACACCATCAATAGACCCTGCTTTCTCTCTGACAAACACACAGCTCTTTGGGTCATTTACACTCTTTCAAAAATGTTTTACAAACTTCAGCGTTTCTCAAAGGCGACTAATGAGAACAAGCTAGCGGGTCTGCACTCCCTCTCAACCCTCTCGCCCCAGACACTCCTCTCCTCGCACTTCCTTTTCCTCCCTTCATCCCTTCCTCCTTTAAAAAACGCTCTGTCCGGGTATCCCACCTCCTCTCTTCTGCTGCCCCTCCTCTTCTCTGTTCTCTTCTCAAGCCCTTCCCCAACTCTTTCGACAGCCCGAATGAATGGTCAACACGCGATGAATGAGGTAAATGAATGGATAGTAGAATGAATCAAGATGATGAATGAATGAATATCCTTCAGTCAATCAGTGAGAGAGCAATTTACTGACTGTGGTTTTACCAGAGAGCAGGATGAGATAGCCAAAAAAAAATTGGGATTTTAATCTGCCCTCCTCTCCATAATGGTTGGCAGATATTTTAACTTTAGTAACTTTAGTACTATTGCAACGTTCTTCATACTTAAGGTTTTTTGGATGATGGCAAGATGGACACTATTTTGCTGAGAAAATAGTCATTTAAGTGATCTTGCAAAACATAAGTACAAAGTTTAAAGCTTCTTAAATGTTAACATTTATTACCTCTTCTTTCATATCTGAATGTCTTTGGGCTTTGGACTGTCAGTTAAACGAAACTATAGAAATACTCAGCTGGACCTGTGGGAATTTATAATGGAGCATTTTTACACTGTATTTTATTATCTATTCTATCGTCAATGATTCATCAATTATTTGAAACAACCTTATGTTGCTTTTGTTTTTACATTGTTGTCACTGTCACATCTTCTTGGTCATAGAGATTTTGATGATAAACAAAAACCTGACTTCTGTTGATCATGTGGAAAGCTTTCAGACTCCCTCATCTTTGCCAATTTGCTCGATATTCTGAACTTGGACTCGCCACCACGCCATTGAGGATCAGATTTCAGCATTTGAAACACAATATTGTGCATTTTTCTGCCGATACAAAGCTCAGTGCCAGCAATTCCTCGTGCTGCTCCCCAAGATGTGGCCTTTTAAAAAGTGAAGGCTTGACCCCGTCCTGCCATGCTCTGTTCAGCCTCTCTCTGTGAGAATGTGACCCTATGCTGATTAATCTGTTTTTAACTATGTTTGGCCTCCTGCCAAAGCCACAGGCCCACGCTCTCTCTCTGTTTTTTATTCTATTGCTTCTTTCAGAGCTGGATGCTTGCTGGGGAAGGCAGTGTGCCCTCTCTTTCTCCCTCTCTGATGTAAACCATTACACTTGGACAAAAGGATTTTCTTTTCTCCTCTAATAGGCCCTCTTATTTTAACCAAAAAAAATACTAATCTTCTATTCAAACTCTGTTCTATTTGATTATCAAGCGTGATGGTGTACTGTTAAAACAACTCTAGTACTTAAATTAAGGGCAATTATAGTGCACATTTTTAATATTTTACACTCTTAAATTGACATTATTTGGCATTTTGTTGATGCTCTTATCGAAAGAAACAACCCCGCCTCCCTCATCCATCAAACGCACACACGTCCTCTACATCTCTATCCCTCTTTCACTCTCCCTGCCTCACCCTCCTCCCCTCACTGTCTCTGTAGCGGTAATAAGCTGAACATTGCATTACAGTTCCCATTCATCCGTGCCTCTCTGATCTTCTCTGTGTGAATAGGAGTCCTGCGGTGCCCGATTCTCGGAGCGGCTCTGAAAGCTAGAGGCTAATACTCGGTGGTCACGGCTGACTGTTACACTGTACAATATGTCCACCTTGGTAATTGTTGTGACCGTCCAAGTGTCGCTACAATCACGAAGGAAATGAAAGCCTCAGATTATGAATAGAGGCACAGTGTTAGACACTTCAACAGTTTTAATAGAGGGTGATATAACGTGCAACTCCACACTGTAAACAACTGGGAATCTCAGTGCTTTGATTTTTATGTTACTCAGATATTTACTATACTTTAAAAGAGAGAACGAAGTTTTCTCTGTATGTGCTTCTATTCCTCAAAAAAAAAAAAAAAAAAAAAACACACTCACACATACACAAAGTCAGTCAGTCCTGGTCATTCAATCGGATGTGGGACAGAAAAGCTTTCTGTGTGTGCCTGAGTTGATGTGACGCATTTTGCTTCTGTTGAATCGACAGGGTCGGGGTGAAAACACACATACGCGTGCACACACACACACACACCCCCACATACTCACTCAGGGATGTTCCCATAGCCTTTCCGAATGGTTAAGCAATATTTCTAACTCTCTCCGTCGCTCTCACTCATTCTCTCTTCCTCTCTGCTTGTTCCTGTATTCCTTCCTCTCTCATTTTTTTCGCTCTATCTCCACTTTCCTTTTTTTGTCATCTCCCTGCACCTTTCAACCCCACATACGGAGTAAAACAAGGAGTCTGGATGTGGCTTTGTAGTATTTTCCTTAAACTACTGCAACAGTGACAGCACATAAAAAACAACCAGACATTTGCAAGAGACTACTTTAGTTTGTAGATCTTTTAGAAGAAGACTTTTCATTTGAAAGGGCTCTGACAACTAAGTGTTGTGAGTTCTGAAAGAGTCAGGCCTCTGAAAATACATATTTTCAGAAAATACCCAGAACCCTAAATGACAAGAGCAGAAGTATTGCCTGACAATGGCAATATTGAGAGGAAAAGAGTAATCTTGCACTCATTCTGGCTAACCCAGGGTTAGTTCCAGCCACCTTTAATGAGCAGATTCTCCCACCAGAACAACCAATTAAGGCTTTACTCATTAGTGGGTCCTGACAGAGACGCCACTGTTCTGCGCATCCTGAGAGTCTGAGAACGAACATGGCGCTGATGATTATGGATAAAAACTACACAGAGAGGGGTCTGACAGGAATAGAACACCAGAGTGAGCCTGCTCACTGCTGGGAGTCTCTTACAGCTCACCAAAGCAAGACTCCTTGCTGCTTATATTTCTTATATGAAATATAAATATTCCCATGTATATTCTTTCTTCTTTATTTAGAATGGGAAGATGTGTGTGTGTGTGTATGTACACACACATATACATATATATATATATATATATATATATATATATATGTTGTGAAAGCTTTGTATGTCGAAGTGGATTTTCCTGTACTTGACTGCGAGTGGGCCTTCATGTGCTGCTGTATTAAATAACCTGTAACACAATATAACACTTCACAATAGCACTGCAGAAAATAATACCTCTGTGAAGCAT
>JAOXYL010000036.1:13472899-13483877 GCA_028564955.1 Terapon puta | reverse complement strand
TTTTTTCTTTAAATAGTCTGGTACGGAAAAGGTTGTTTTTTACTTTAAATGTGATTATGCACCCTGTTTTTTTAAAAATCAAACTTAAGAGATCCTTGTCAAAAAGTTTATATTATATTCTGAGGTCGTTATTACGAAACCAGTTTGGGCTCAGATGTTGTCAGTGGATTTTTTTTTAAAACTCTCAAATATTGACAGCTGTCCCTCTGTTGTGGCCAAAAAAGTTGATAAGATAACTGACAAGATTATTCTTGTGAATGAAAAAGGGCAATGAAGGTTAAGCTTTTAGAAGGAGCTGTTTATTTGCCCGTCGCCAATTTGAGCTTTGTAAACAAGTTAGAGCAAGAAAAAAGAGAGGCCATTTATATGACCATTCTTATCTGTTTTATATTAGTACTAACAGGCACCGATGCAATAAATTCAAATTACATTTAATCGGCCTTTGGCAGTATTATATCGTAGTATTATAGTAGTATTATATATGGTCACAGAGGTGGATTCGGTATCTGTAGAGACTCTGCCCTCTTCCTGGATTTACTTATTTTCTGCGTTTGGGACGTTTTTGACGTTTATTTTCAGTGGTTTGTAGCCCTGAGCCAATAACAGCCACAGGCCCTGAGGTGCAGGACTCCATTAAAATGTAGTGTCCAGGTGCGAAATTGTGAGTATGTCGGATCATCAGGTGGATGTCCTTTGAGTTTGGAAGAAGGGACCAGCTTTGAACGTGATGTTTACAAAAAGACAGATGAATCCTACTTGTTGTGTCGCTAAAGCTTCATGTTATTACAGGTCACTATCAACAGAAATGACATTATTTCTCATCTATCAAAGCATAATTAACTGGACAGCTACCAACATACTGTTTCCTGCATTTCTACCTCACACGTTGCTGCTTTATTTTCTAATAAAACACAAGCTCAAACTCTTTCTTCTGGGGGGACGTGAGACAATCCACGTTTCCGCCGAGTCTACAAAACTCGGAGGAAACATGAATTCGGTCACGTTTCCCCTGTTGGCGATGGTGAAACCGCTGCTTTGATGGATCACCACCGCACTGTAATGGGGAAAACATTTCCCACTTGTGGCTCAGTGACGGAGGCTGTCGGTAAGCCGGGACGTGCGGCGAACAGCAGAGGAGCACTCAGGCTGCGCCGCCGGGCTATTTTCATGGCATGAGTCAACAGCTTGTGGAGGGACAGCAGCAGAGCCTAGACAGCAACTGAGGCTTAGGTGTGTATGTGTGTGTGTGTGTGTGTGTGTGTGTGTGTGTGTAATCCCAGCCGGTGTGCTTTCACAAATACCTTTTAGTGACCTCTCGCCCACTGGGCATCAAAACTGACCTTTTTGTTTTTCCTGCTCCTCTCCTCGTTACGTTGTTGTTCAGGTTTTATTATTTCAACGGTGTCCTCCTCTCTCTTTCTGGTAGTTGTTGTTAGCTCTTATGCAGAGGAGAAAGCAGGCACCTATTGAGGCAACACACCCACGTTGACAAATGGGAAGTTGCACAATAACATTAACATTTTGAAATGAGCAGGAACTGCTCACCAGTAGTGTCAGATTTTGTAAGTGAAATATTATCCAACAAGTGATCGCAGTTCTGAATCTTGCAGAAAAGCGCATTTATTTATTAAAATATGTTTCATGTTCCAGGTATGTTTTTGTGGCCATATCTGAAGTGAAAGGTTGAATAAATGACTGTGAATGTTTGCCTTCTTTTCCAGACTCAGAATAATACTGTTACAGTTGTTACGGCAAAGTACGAAAAGCAATCTTTTATTATCTTGCCGATACTCGCAATATTACTGCAGTTATCTAATTAAGTTGTAAAGCGCCTTTCAACACCTACACAATTCAAAGTGCTTCACACAATAAAGATGTTAAGGCGTGACCTAAAGGAACACAAGGCCATATGAAAAGCCAAATTAATAGGATTTAAAAGGATTTGAGCAAGGGAAGGAAATAGAGCTTTAAAGTAAGATAAAACACATTAAACCGTTCTGTGAAAACCTCAGGGCAGCCACAGTGCAGCGCGAGAAATAGTCCCAAGCTACACTTTTAAATGAAAATATAGTGGAAAGTCTCAAACCCTGATTTGAAAGTACAGTGCAGTTGGAGCAGAACTATGTTGGTGTTGGAGAAAAACTGAATTCTGCTTTTCCACGTTTAGTTGAGACTCTGTGGACTTCATCAGACCATGTGAGGGTTTCCCTGATTCATAACAGAGCAGCGGAGCAGAAATATGTTTCAGGAACCAACTGTTGAACTTTGAGGTCAGTTCTTTGACACAAACCGGTGTAAAGATCCGAAAACTGGATGAGTGTGATCCACTCTCCAGGCCAGCAAAGCCATAAGCTGGGACATTAAATCCTTTAAATCTTGATTATATTGTCAAAACCAAAGACATTTCACAGGTTTTGTTCAGGTGCTGTAAATCTTTACAAATGAGTGAATTTGAAGTTCAGTTTTAAGCTTTGAAAAGGCATTTGGCTTTAAAATGATCATTATCGGACCTAAAATGCTTTAAAAGTCTTTGAATTCACTTTGGGAAAGGTGTGGTAACCATGGTGGAAAGCTGCTACTCTTTGATTTATTCTTATACACTCCCTGGTTGCTCTGTAAAGATGATGGAGGTGATGAAGTCCAGAGTGTGCCCATGACCGTGTGTGTGGCCTCCGTCACACACTCAGCTGGTCCACAGTTCCACCAAGAAATTGGCATGAATGTTAAGATCACCAACAATAATTACACAGTCAAAGTGGGTAAAGATGACAGACAAGAGTTCAAGTAATCACAAGTCAAAAGTCATCAGAAAAGTACACGTTATTCAGGCGGACTAAAGATGAGAATTCAGTCGAACAGAACGCCTTTTCAAAAAGAAGCTAATTTTAGCACCGCTAAATGATTTCTATTATAAGTTTTGCTTCTCAAGTCCTCCTGAATTGTGACCTATATTGTCTGTCGATCCTCAGGGAGCCAGCTCGCTAAGTCACAAGGTAAACTTGTGCAAAGCTGCAGAGAAATCAGTTCATGAATGAGCCAGAACATTTCGACAGGAAGATAAGGCATGAGTAAAACTAAGATAAAAAAACAACGCTTGTAACGTCTCTAACGAAATTTGTTTTTATGTTGTTGTTTTTTTTTTCTCGGGGTCCTGCTGTGTTTGTCCTTTGTGTCACTGAGTACGCCCACCCCTGGTCTTCAGTCCGCAGCCTAAAAACACAGAGCAGCCCTAAAGGAGGACGGATGACCCACTTACTGATTTTGTGTGTGTGTGTGTGTGGCAGCACACAGGCACTCACACATCGCTTCAGCTCTTTCAGCCACGGCTTTTTCCATTGGCCCGAATCCCGGCTGAGCTGCACTGAAGCACGCTGTCACACCCACAGAACAGCACCTGTAACACACTGACAGACCCGCTCGCTCACACTGGAGGTTACAAAAGGCAGGAATGCAGTGGGAGCTCCGCTGTTAGATAAGAGCCGGGAGAGATGAGAGGTGTGAATTTAACTTTTTGACTTCTCTGCGTCCCGAGTGGGCCTCGACCTTGATAATGGCGTGTGCTAACGTGCAAACTCTTTTACACTCGACTGATTCTTGACGAAGAAGTAGGGTAACATTTTGGGACGGGCCTTAGCAGAAAACAATCTCAGTCCTCTATCAGTTGCAGAGTGAAATGGGGAGAGGTAAAGTGTGCCTGCAGACCTCGCACACGACCCAAACATGTGCGCCTGCATTTCCAGCACATAAATAGCTGGAACCAGGCAGCAGCCAGCAGCTCTCAAACTCCTCCCTCCTCACTTTCAGTGACATTTTCAGATCCAATTCTGTTTCCACACACACATATCTTCACAGCTTATGCGCATGCAAGGCATCTTCGCCCGCTCCCCCCCACCCCAAGCCTTTCTCGCGTATGCGGCGCCCATGCAGAGATTGCAGGTCACGAGTATTTTTAGACCCAAGTATTAAAGTCATCCCAAGATTGGACAGCTGTGTGTGTTTGTGAGCGTGCGCGTCTCCGTTTGGCAGCAGAGTGTGTGTTGACGTTTTATTTATCTTTCCGCTTGCCGTGCGCGTACGTCTTTTCTCTCTGTTCCTCCGACAAGGTGAAGGTACACATTTAGAAACGTGACCTCATTTTGTCCGCGAACAGTATGTACTTCTCCATTCTGCCCGGCCTGCCTGTGTGTAGGGTGAGGTGAAGCACAACATGCAACCGTACTCACCCCACTTTACTGTATTTCTTCTTCTTTCTTTTCTTATTCTCCTGTCTTTCTCTCTCTGTCTCTGCCTGTAGTCCATCATGGCAGGCGATATGATGTTACTGATGCGGGGCCTGGCCAAGTTGAGCCAGGCGGTCATAGAGACTCAGAGCAGCACCCTGCGCAGTGGAGCAGGTAAGGTCAACACACCTGTGGTAATTCCTGCATTTCAGAAATGACGCTGAGAACACAAGTGCATCTTTGTTTGTTTTCTGAAGTCAAAATTGATCATCTGACCTTCTGTGAGATGTAAATTGCTTTCAGGCTTGATAATTCAGGAATTTGTTCCAATTATACTTGATGGCAATCAAGTCCATGAAAGTAAAAGGCCATAAAATGTCACTGTACACTTGAGTTTTGAAAGGGAACTGAAACCAGCTAGTACACCATAGTTACACATACAGAGATGTTAATTCGACACTTCACATATTTGTAGTTTTCTGATGCATTTTTTTTTATCAAGCACTTATTATGTATTTTAACGTTTGTAATTTTGCTGTATGTTTACATATACTGAAGAACTAATAAAGTTAACTGTATTTTATTTTGAAATTTGTAACCCAGGAGTCCCAGGAGTTGGTGCTGCAGTCCAAAGTGTCCAATCTGCTGCTGAACAGGGCCTCTCCGCTGCTATGATGAAAATGCAGGTGTGTGCAGGTGTATGTGCAAAATGTTACCGTTTCGTCTTAATAAAGAACTGTATATTGCTTTCATTGCCAAATATGAATATGTTTTTATGTACGTGTTCATCCAGGAGCTGTCCGGCCAGAAGCAGACGTCCTCATCGGAGTCCGACTTTGACTTCCCTCAGGACGAATTCGCGGCTTCGGAGTTCAGGGAAGAAAGCGGGGACTTTACTGCGGATCACACGGGAAGTGTTGACGATGCAGCCGGAGCAGCAGGAGCGAGTCATGCTGGCGGGAAACAGTCGTTGTTTGAGGGATACAAAGACCCCAGCAAACAGTTTAGCGGACCCACACGATCATACCACCAAGATGCCAGGTATAAATAGTCTCTTTCTCCATTACAGTCTTCAGTGTGCTTCATTTTGCTGCTGTTTGGAGGGTAAAGGTCACTTTTTCTGCTGTGGCAGACATCACCACGTCTACAACCACAGTCTGAACAGGCGTTTGTGGGGACAGCTGTACTCTCAGCATCAGGTCAGCCAGCTCAGGAGCTACCATCAGGACCCGTCCACGGTGGGAGGGCTGACGGCCGAGGACATCGAGAAAGCGAGACAGGGCAAGAGGGCGGAGGCCAAACCACACAAACAGATGGTAACTGCCGTCCCTCAGCACTTGCTCCTACACGCTAGATGTTTTGATCATTGAGCATCTCTGCTGGTCTTCCCCTCTTCAGCTGAGCGAGCGAGCCAGAGAGAGGAAAGTGCCAGTGACTCGGCTCGGCAGATTGGCCAACTTTGGAGGTACGGTAATGCTCTTTGTCACTTTGTTTGTCTGAATACCGGCTGATTCATTCGCTGTTTGGCTGCCTGACTGTGTCTGTAGGTATGTGAGTCTGCGTGTGAGTCTGTACCTTTTTTTCCCGTGAATACATACAGCTTAGTCAGTCTCTCAGCAACTCTCAGTAAACTAAAGCATTTTCTCGCTCCGATCCTCCAGATGAGCGTTAATGTCAGAGTAGGTTGCCCTTATAAACATAACTGTTCGTCATGTTTGCAAAAACTGTCACTGCGTCCTGACAGCAGTACACGAGACAGGTAATTTGCGGAGAGAATGAGCCTCCGCCGGCCCTGGTCAAGTGCTGTATTTTCAAAACAAAAACAACCGCTAAACGATCAATCAACGAGAAAATTGTTCAGCCCTGCTTTGCCAACAGCTTATGCGACATAAACAGAGGAAGGGCAATGAAGAAAAGCATGCTAAAAAAGGAAGATTTAGTTTAGAAAAAATCTATGTGGAGGGGTGATGTTGCGTACTGTAGAGGGAAGGGAGGGATTTTAAAGATAAGTCCACTCTCAATCCTTCTGACTGCAGCTTAATGGAGCCTGCCTTGAGTTACTTGTTTTGAGAAATACAGACACAGAGGTTAGTTAGTGCCATGTCTTCTTGAGGTTTTAAAAATAGTTTGTGCAAGTAATGCTGGGATGAAATTGAGTCGTTGGCGTCCTGGAAACTTCATCTCAGACTTGTCATCTTTAGTGTAACTGTACACTCCCACCCCCTCGATAAGCTGGGGTCACTCTGTTCGGGGCAGTGTTGCATGTCCAGTGTACGTACAGTGCACGCGGACATAAATGCCAGCAAGCACAAAAACACAAAGAGCTTAAAGAAAATGAGGGACCACATCCTCCAGGAATGTAACTAGCCAGCGTCTGACACCCTCGACTCGCTCTTAAACAAACACTTTGTAGAAACAAGGTCAAACGTGTGCAGCCCTTCTTAATGGATCCGTGTTCCCGTCCAGGTGAAGCACTCCTTAATGCTCGGCTGCAGACTGAGAGAGAGCACAGCAGCACTTCAGCCGCAGTTGGACCATGCTGCCTGTTCTCTCAGCTCATTAGCTGTGACGTATTTGCACACAAGATTTACTCCCAATCCGATAGAAAAGTAAAGTTAAAAAGGAGTGAAATTATACAGCGAATGGCAATAAAACCAAAATAACATTGGTTAACATTGCTGAAAATTATTTGCATTGCACTTAGTGTTTATATTTGGTCTTATTTACATGTCAGTGATGGAAAATCATTGAATGCATTGTCGACATGTACAGAAACATGGATCAAAATAATGTCTCGACAGGGTTTGTCAGCGATATTCAAAAGCAAAAACGTTCACACGAGCGTGGCGAAAAGCTCACATCCATCCTCAGATGTAGTTTAACGTGACGGATTGTGGCTCGGAGCTTCACCTCGGACAGATGACGGATAAGTCAGCAGGTGGTTTAAAGTTGGACAGGGAGGCCAGAGGCTCCTGGGGGGGGAACACCAACCCAAATACACATTTAGCCGCGGCTCATACAGAACAAATCTGGACGTGCGCAGGCGACAATAAGAAGCAAACGTGAGAGCCGAGTTGATTCAGCATGTTGACGGTGATAACATTTAGAAGGGGAGGGGAGGGGAGGAGGAATGTGTCCTCAGCCCGTCCTTCCCTCTCCTGCAACGTGCACTGACAGTTAGACAACTTTTCTTTTTTTTTTGTTTTTTTTCCCCACCTGATCACGTTTTATTCACAGTTGCGAGCAGGAGATGAGCAGTACAGGTTTTTAGGCAGTTTACCATGAGAACAAGGAAAAAAAGCGACGCATAGTTTCATAAACCTGTTAATGCGTTTCCTGGTAACGATCGCAGCGGCCTCGCTCAGACATCTCCCTGCTGTTGCAAAGGTTTCTCGGAGATTTGTGAGAAAACAAGGTTGCATATTTCAGTGTTATGGTCCCGAATATCGAAAAAACTACACAGGAGGCCTCTTTTTAGGACGTGCAAGTCGCGTGCAGCGGTCAGTCTGTAAACACACGGCCGTCTCAGATGATTGACAGACACTTGTGCTCGGCTTGGAAAAGATTTTGTCACTCAAGGATACTTCCAGTAAACGCTGATCTTAGGCCACATTGAAATCATATAGTTATGTGCGGACACTGACATAATGCTGGTTCATCCCCCGCTCTCGTGTCCAAATTTAATTTCGCTGCCCCGCCTTTTAAAACCCGGCTAAAGCAGGAAGACAAATGGTGAGATGATGGTAGGGAGGGAAAGAGTAAAATAATACAGCATCGGGTTACACGAGTTAACACGCACACAGCTATATGCAGCACAGAGCTTAACACATTTCAGAGAAACCCTCTGGTCCAGGCTGTCTCCAGCAGTGAGGGCGATGACAGGTTTTTGACCAATGAGGAGATGCTCGGTCAACTAGTGCACAAGACGGCGAATGGCACCGTGTCCTGATTTGTCCATCCGCCGCTGTATCTCAGATTTGTTGCTGCAGAGTCGGCTGACTAACCGATTATGTAATGCTGAGTTGTGTAAGGCAGAGACAGAGCTGGGAGGGCGCCGCTCACAAGCCGTCCCTGACTCGTGCAGGCTTGCTTTTTTCGGTTCATTATCAGTGAAATGAACCTCAAACACTGTCTGTTTATTTATTTAGTTGACTTTTTTGAGGGGATTTCAGCTTATTTGCAGCCTAGTTGTTGACATGATTGTTGCAGTCTGTCATTGCACACTGCTGACTCGATGAAACTGCTTGTTTGCTTTTGTTTTGCCCCGAATGTTGCATATGTCGTTTTGATGGGAATGGCGTTCCTCAAAGGCAGCAGATGGCTTCACGGAGTTTATTTATAGACAGAGAGGCATCGCTGAACGCGGGTGAAATATTCTGACAGGTTTACGGTGAAGGTGCCATTGAGGCAGCTGACTGTCAATACACCGACTGACTCACTATATGGATGTTTGTACAGCATGTGCTTTTATGTTTACGATGGCATGCATGTGTGTTTTTTGTTTGCATAATTTAATTTTGTGTGGCTTATAGTCTTCCATCATATTCAAACTTTTTGTGTTATGTTATGTCAGATTTTATTTTTTATTAAAAAAAAGTAATCGCAATCATAATGTTGTTCTTCTGACATTGCTTACAATTATATCATTTTACAACTTCTTCTGTTAAGTCAGTGTGTAATTTTTTTATATATATATGGAGCCACATTCATCATGTTGTCGTTCTGTATGTGTGTTTCCTCCAGGTCTGGCTGTAGGTTTGGGTATCGGGGCCTT
The DNA here is from genome assembly GCA_028564955.1 of Terapon puta. NCBI lineage: Eukaryota > Metazoa > Chordata > Actinopteri > Centrarchiformes > Terapontidae > Terapon > Terapon puta. Next base: position 13,474,883 of record JAOXYL010000036.1, on the reverse strand, counting down.
GGCAGAAGTTGCCAAGAAGACCATCAGACATAATGGTGCGGAAGGTAACGTGCTCTAACACAACTAAACCACAGCGTCTGCGATTAACCCTCAGCTACGTTTGCCTCTGTTTTGTTAGTTAGGTGTTTTTTGCAACACTCCCTATTGTTTTGCTGAAATTACTCCTCACCTCTGTAATAGCTGCCATCAGTTTTCCGTATCTATTCTTCTTGCATGTTGTTACATGCCACACTCCCTTTGTATGACATCACAGTGCAGTCAGGCCTCCTCCCACACCGACCTGCCACCCACTGTAAACTGTAAACAGTTACATTCCTGAACTGTGAGCCTGCTAATCCCAACACGGAGCTAAGCTGAGCAGCGTATGGATGTAAATCTGTGGCATTTGTGCGTCGGTTTGTGGATGTTTATCTGTGTGTGTGTGTGTGTGTGTGTGTGTGTGTGTGTTAATCCCAGGAGGGACGCACTGAACACTCTTACAAACGTGTGTGTGCGTCTCTTGTGTGTGTGTCTGTGTGGGGTAAATCTCTGTTAAAGCCTCCGAAGGCAGCTTCAGACGCACTAAAACACACTACCTGACGACCTACTGACACACATACACACACACACACCTGCTGGGGTATGAAAGCACACACATGCACATCTCCTATATAATCCTGAACCTTAAATCATCAACGTTAATACTGATCATTGATTAACACATGTAGTTGAAACTCCGTGGTATGTGCATCTGCAGGTGAATCCAAGAAAGGCGTTCTGGACTCCAGCCCCTTCCTGTCCGAGGCCAACGCCGAACGCATCGTCAGAACTCTGTGTAAAGTCAGAGGGGCCGCGTTAAAACTGGGACAGATGCTCAGCATTCAAGGTTTGCGACAAACACAAGTACACTCCAAAGGGAATGAAAAATTAGACAGGATGAGATGGAGGCGGTAGAGATTAAAAGAGAAGCGTGAATAAAAAAAAAAAAATGAAAGCGAGCGGGACATATGGCAGAAAGATGAAAAATGGAGCAGACAGACAGAGAAGTAAGATTCGTTGAGGTTCGACCGTAAAGGGTGTTTACATCTCCGTCAACAAAGCTGATGAGCCCCCCCCCCCGCTTTGATGTTGTGTTATTTAATGAAGAAAGCAGTGCAGGCCGCAAATTGCCATCCATATTTAGGATGTTTACTCTTCCCGGTGCTTTTTACTTTCAAAGATAAAATTATACCCTGGCTCGCAGATGATTGTCTAGAAAGAAAGTTGCCACAGAAATCGAACTGTTGTTGATCAACGACTGCCAAGAGTCGATTTTAGGTCAACATTTCTCTGTCAGCATGCCAAAGTCATTTAGTGCTTATTGACTCAGGCCAGGTACGGTGGAGTTTTGGTTCCCTGTGGCTGATTTTCCTCACAAATTGACGCAAATATACGTTTGCAAATATGTTTTTTTTTGTGCTTCCAAGATGGCAGTAACCTTTTTGGCAATAACTCAACTCTGATGTTGCACTTTAGGTGATTGTTGCTGCACCATGTTAAGAAGCTCCTTCATTCCCCTGTAACCCTCCTTTAAAAATATCCTCTAAGTGAAGACAGCATCTTTCTCACTGGCTAATTATTCACTTGAACCGCAGTTTCCACGAGATACATTATATTAGTCTGGGCAGGCATGGATATAAACCTGTTGTTGGCAGAGGCATACGGCGGCGGGGTGGTAATTCTAGTTTACACGTGTGCCAGATGGAAGGCCAGCGGCAGAAAACATCCTGGCACAGAGCTCCAGAGCGGCCGGGGTCGGGTAACGGCACTAAACACATCATTAATTTTGTTTATTGCTGTTGCCTTCGCCGCCTGACCTTGACCGGTGACCCTTGTCCTTTGGCATTCGCGCGCTCAGTTAAAACCACGTTACACCGAAAGCAAAGTGCAGTAAACGCAATAGACAAAAACAGCAGTAGGGGGGAACAAACACTGGCTGGCGGTGTTTTGATAATCAGGTTTCAGC
>JAOXYL010000036.1:13441160-13453664 GCA_028564955.1 Terapon puta | reverse complement strand
ACTCCCACAAACACAATTTGTCATTTTATTCTGTTTGTGTGTGGATTAAACAAACAAGATATGTGGCTACTGGGCTTTCAAAGTGGTGGTAGAAATATTTTTGTAACTTTGGACAGAGCCAGGCTGGCTTCCAGTATTCATGCAGAGCCAGGAGCATGGCACAAAATCCTGAACGCTGTGAAGACACGCTCTCTATGGGCCCCTTCCCTCGTCCACGACTATTCATTTGAGTATCTTTGGGCCCTGTAAGCTTGGTCCTCCCCCCAGACTCAAAAGCCCCTGTGCAAAGTTAATGTAATTAGCTCCTGGCTCTATCTCCACAGTGGGTGCTCTAATATGTGACTGGTATCGATCCTCTAATCTAACTCTCAGGAACAAATTAAAGGAGCGGATTTCCCTCCTCAAACCACACGAACCACTACAGTGGATCAGAATTCATGTCCTATCCTTTATTTCTTTTCTTTATTTTTCCAAGCCTTCTTCATTTTTTTTGTTAGAAATGAAGATTGATACCACTCACATGTCTGTTTGGTGAAAATTAAGTTCCCAGTTTGAACCCAGTTTGGTGTAAAGACTGTAAACACAGGCAACCAGTTAATTACCCATAAAACCACAGTGTTACTTTTACACTTTGGTTTTCTGTACAAATTAAACAAACAGGAAAAAAATGTGCTGATTAGTGAACTTTAGAGGTGCTATGAGGTGGATTTAGTCACACTTGGAAGGAGTCAGGCAAGCTGTTTCACTCCTTCCTTCAGCCATAACCACAAAGCTCCCTAACCTTACAGATCAGAATCAGCATCACATAGTCGCTTTAGATCTGAAGGTGCTCACAGTGCGTGTCGTTCTTTGCCAGTGGACAAATGTCAAGCCGTCTGGAACATGACTGACTTCCACTTTTCCTGGAAATTATTCTCAGCAGATAGTTTTTCTCTCACTGCAATGTAACAGTGGCAGACATGAGACAATAGCGAGGAGCCAGGTGCTGAGCGGACTTGTGCGTGTCCTCTTTTGTGTACGTGCATGTGTGTGTTTAATCGTACACCTGTGTGTGTGTAGGTGTGTGTCGGCAGGAGACCGTGGCCTGCTCTGAGTCTTGTCCAAATTCAATTACACATTTCTAAATTTTATTTTGGCTGGAGGATGAATAGAACGAGACGCTGCTTTCAGTCCCAGTCAATTAGACCCAACCGGCGCTGACACACACACGCGCGCGCGCACACACACGCTCACATGCATTGTGTTCATTTTAGTCAGTGTTGTCATGGCAACTAGCCGCAGCTATTCAATGAAATGTCAAGGCGTTCAGGCCAGCCTACATACACACTCAGACTGTACTCACTCACACACACAGACACACACACACACACACTTAGATGAGGTTGATGCTTTTGTTGGAGACAATTTTCAAGGCAACATGTTGGGGCAACAGTGCTGCCAGAAGTGGGGGGGTGTGGTGAGGGGGTGATTAATTGGGTCAAGGTGTTTGCTGACCTTACGTTGTCACACAGCTGTTTGTGACATTTTCAAGCAGTAAATCATTTCACATTAACTGTGGAGAGGCGGCAGCCAATAGACTAGAGCTAAATGTGTGTGTAAAAGTGGGAGAAGAAAAACGTGAATGGATAAGAAGAGAGAAAGACAAGAAGAAAGAAAAGGCGAGAGGACAGGCACACACGTAACATACTGTAGCTTGAAAGAGTTATGACCAATAGATCAGAGGCGAGCAAAGGAGAGGACTCCGAATAGTTTATTTGGTGATGAGTGAAACACAACCGAGTTTAAGTATCTCTCTCTGTTGGGGATTTTTTTGTGTTGTGCTTTTTTTTTTTATATATCAAATTTCTGAAACAAATAGCTTTTTTCAGACAGTGGATGGTACTGTGGATGTGTGTGCCGTGTGTGAGGCTCAACATATTGAAGAAGCTAATGCTGTGTGCCGTATGTCTTCACCCACCAGATGTTGTTACATAATCTTACTATACACAAGCATACGCAGACATCCAACCAAGTAAGGCGATTAAGCATAGGCAATTAGAGGACAGAAGGCAGAGGCAATCCCGGCAATAAAAAAAAAAAAAAAAAAAAAAGTCTGGATCCGCATCAGAAATTCATATAGTTGAAGAATGAGACAGATTCATTCATTTAAATTCATCACATTGCTCTTGCGCAACTATAGGAAAAAACAAATTATGTTATACAAATATATGATATGAGTCGTACAAGTGTCACCTGAATTTGGTTGCAATTGCAAATTGTGTTTGTAGCATTTTTTTTTTAAACCAGGGTTTTTAAGCAAAACATCTCTCAGTATGGTGCAGTCCATTTCGACACCAAACAATAACCATAGCAATAAACAGACATTATTATCTTTGTAAATGTAGAAAAGGCTGATTCTAGGCTGATAATGGTTGGTTTGTGTTAGATAGCATAACATTTCACATGTGCACCTGATAAAGTGGCTTACAGAGAATATGTTGTGGATCAAATACGTAATATGATTATATATAACTTATACAAAACCAAAGACGCGAGAGTGTTTTATCATTGGTCACATGGATGGTGGTATGATGCTCCAACTAAATCAGCTCTTTCTCTCCACTACTTTCTACTAGATATCTTTGAAACATGCTGTCTAGTTCATGCATTTATATGTATATATGTAGTGTTTCATATATGTTGCAGACCAGTGTGGTAATTGGTTTGAATAAACCTGAGTCTTAGCTACCGAATAGTCTGTGATCCTTTAGAAGTCAATATTGATTTATCATGGCAGGTTGATAAAAAAATGAATTTTGCTTTCATTGAAATTGTAGCCTTGCAACCTGAAAAGAGTGATTCAGCTCAGCTTGTAGTTACAAGCAGGCTGTCTCTTATAATTTCACAGCTGAAATAAGTGCAAATCAGTGGTGCTTGAAATGTTTCAATTCCATCACTTTATGGATAAAACTCATGGAAGAACGTGTAATATGTGCATGAAATGTTTTCTGATGCCATTTAAATGGCTTCCAAAAGAAGCTACAAACTGCTAAGTTCACGCCTTAACACTAGTTTGTGAGGGTGTCTACCCACGGTGATGATGCCTCCACCTGCTGCGATGATGTACCCGCCCACAGCAATGATGTCCCTGCCCATAATGATGACACCTGTGATGGTAGGGGTGATATTTCTACCTGCAGCGACGACATCTGGACATCACACGTGCTGGGAGCATTTACACTTTGGCACTCTTATTTCATCACAAGGAGTGAAAGCTTTCCTCACACACAAGAAAATACAGACATGCAGGCAGACAAAGAGGTGAGAGAGGTTTGTCTGGTACATTTAATGCAAGTAATACTTTGTTTTTTAACAGTTTGATAATCTCTTACACGAAAAACCTGGCAGCTTTACATCAGATAGCTTGTTTTTTTTCCTGTTTTGAGGTTTATGAGTTTATTATCCAAACTCAATTTCTCTGCTCAGTGTGTGCAAGGTTCCCATGCAACTATTATGGTCACTCAACATTCCCCTCTCTCCCTCTGCTATTTTTTTTTGCTTTTTTTCCTCCCTCATGTTTGTTTATCTTCTTATTTGCTGGCATGCACACCGTGGCATGTAAATTCTTCATGTCTTTCATGGTCTTACATTTTTTTTTCAGTGCCTCTGACTTCTACTCACAGAAACGTGAGAATAATTCTATCGCGGTGATTTAAAGAGGGAGAGAAAAGGAAAGTGTGATTCCTGACTTACCGAGTCCGGGTATGAAGGTGTTCAGAAACAGACAGATGACCGCCAGGGGGAAAGGCATCGTGGGTATTGCAGCCCGCAGAGATCCCTTCTTCTCCCGGACCTCCACCACCACTCCTCCACCTGCTGTGGGGGTCCCAGACATGGCTTTGGCCCCGAGGTTGTCCCCTGTCTTAACACGCCCCTGCTCGGTTCCTCCCTCTTTCTGTGCCATTTCTTCTTCTTTTTAAATTTTTTTTTCCTCTTTCTGGTTTACGTCTGAAAACTAAAAGTCGTTGCTGATAAGCAGGTAAAATATTTATGCTTTAAGAATTAGATCACAAGTCACCATCTATGTCCCATTCATCAGCAAATAAATAACAACATCAACAAGTTGGGTAAAACGAATAGTGTTAAATGGGGTAAAATTGTGATAAATTGGCAAAGAAAATGTAGATATGTTCATGAAATAATCAGAGATGTTTAATTCTATTCCAAAAGAAGGTGATGAAATGAATTATCCTGTAATGTTTTCAAAAAGTCACTTTAAAAAGCCTTTAGACCGATCCAAGAGGTCCTGCTGCCTAAATGCTTTTGAGCAATAATCAAGTGAATTCCCTGGAGAGCTGTAATTTCCATGAATAATCTGAGAGAAATTTTCAAAGTCACCTCACAGCTGTTTAAGTCCCACCAAGAAACAAGTCTGGAGTAAAGCAAGAACTGGAGAAATCTCTTCAACACTGCTGACTTATCCTCATTTTAATCCCTTCAAGTCCTCAAAAGTGACCACTCATCAGAGGTCAGTGATATCTGCCGTTTCTTCCCATGTCCAACAAGGTATGTTAAATCAGTGGCAGGCCCTCCTTAAAAAAAAAATATTTGGATGTCTTCAGAGAGAGAAAGAAAAAAATCCTCGAAGGATGTGCAGCTCTTTTCAGTAATGTCCTCTGAAGTCACTTTCTCTGCTCTCTTTTTTTTTCTTCCCTTTTCCCCTCTTTCAGTCAAACCATGCTCAACCCACAAACCTCTCAAAGACAAAGTGTACACATAAACCCCCCTTTTTCTACTATGTCCCTCTCTCTCTCTCTCTCTCTCTCTCTCTCTCTCTCCCTCCCTCCCTGTACTCCCCATCCTCTCCCTCCATTTAAAGGAACAGTGCACCAATATAATGTTACCGTTAAATGAGATCACATTCAACAAGCCGTCATTCTGCGCGTCTGAATCCAGTAAGTGATTAATGCGCTCAGTGTCTAAATGCGTTCAGCTCTCTCATTCATTCCTGCACAAACCCTTGGAAAGTTTGCTTAGTTCCAATAGTTTATAGTTGCGTGTGTGTTTACATTTATTCAGTTCATTCATGCATTTACAAGGGATTTAAGTAAGCAGAAAGACGTGATGTCTGAGAGAAAGAAATAAACATTTCTAATGTAATAATGATGCAGATGCTAAAAAAGTGTGACATTTTAAAGATTTTCAAAGCTAATTGTTACTCATCCCTGTGAATATACAGTCAGATAGCAGTGAACACAGATATTGACAGACAAAAAAAGATGGAGGGAAAGAAAAGTAGGATAAATTGGGTGAAAAAATGTCAGAAAAAAACAATATAGAGACATAAATCAAGGCAGGGAAGAGGGAGAAGCCAAAAGAAGGCAGGCCAAAGTGGACGTGGGATTACAAAAGATAAGAACGAGTGGAGGGCAGTCAGGGCGATGGACGATGAAGAGGCAGACAGTGTCAATATCTCAGTAATTATTCATGCAACCCAGTCCCCTAAAGATCAGACATATCTTTTTGAATCCTCACCCCTCCCCTCCTCCCTCCTTCTTCCTCCGCTAACTCTGCATTCATTTAATTCCCTTTATCTCATTCTTTCACCTCCTCTCCCTCTTCTCCTCCACTCTGATGGCATGAACTCTATATGTGGCAAAAACACAATGAAAATCAGTGCAACCTTGAAATTATTCTCAGCCTTTATGTCTCTCTCTTTCTCTCTCTCCCTCTGTAGCATCTCCTCTTTCCCTCTCTCTCATCTCTCATCATTCGGTCTCCTAGCAACCCAGGAAGCTGTAGGTAATTATATGGAGGATATTGATCTCTAGGTTTTTGGTCCCTTCTCTATCAGACCCTCCCCTCTCTTTCCCTCTCCATCCCTCTTAATTTCTGCTCAATTCCCACTTTTAATTTCCTTCTAATCTCTGAAACACATGCGATAGCTGCTCTAGACGGTGGTTTTACTTTTTCTTTTTTTTTTTTTGTCATGCAGAGAAGCATTATCAGAGTCTGACAGAGCGGGAGTCGTACAAATCTGGACCGCTGAACTCAGTCATCATTGGATTGTTCAGCCAAAGGCATGCGGTGTAATGTGCTGATGCTTATTACCATGACAACGTGACAAGAAAAGTTATACGGTAGCCGTCTTAAAGTGACATTTTGGTTTTGAGAGTCACACCGGTGACTCACAAATCTGCCTCTATTAGGTGAGTGATACATGACCACCATTAGACAGATGATTTACAGTCTAATTACCCCTTCTAATCTCCTAAATATGTGTGTGTGTGTGTGTGTGTGTGTGTGTGCGTGTGTGTATGCGTGTGTGTGTGTCAATGAGCTGTATTCAACAGGATGTGACAACAGGAAATGTAACTGAAGCTCTGGAGTCTGTCAATTGTCTGTTTTTGCTTGCTGACTGTCAACTAGTCTTGCCTGTCCTTTGTTCTGTGTACCTACTGTAGAGCCTGAAGTGTGTGTCCATCGGTGTATGTGAGTATGTGTGTGTGTGTGTGTGTGAGAGAGAGAAACAGGCGTTGGTCTTGACGCATGCTGTCACACTTTTGTTGCTAAAAATGTTCGAGCATATTTGATTGCGTGAACCTCTTTTACTCTTTGCCTGCTTCTACATACACACACACACACACCCTCTCCTGTTATGTCAGGCTCTAATTTATGTTGATCCCATCTGTCAGGAAAAGCTGACATCACAGGCTGGTTATTTTTATATGCCTGTGTGTGTGCGTGTGCGCAAGAGTGCTCCTGATGACATCCCATTGTGTCCATCACCCCCAGACTATCATCGCCACGGTGCCTGCGCTGTTCACACCGTCCTTTTCTTCTCTCTCTTTTCATCTCTTCGCCTCTCTCAGCTCCCCCTAACACTGCGAGAATTCCCTCTTCAGGTGTATCACAGCTTTTTTATGAACAAGGACGAGTGTATCATCAGCCAGAGTATGAAATAAAGATAGAAACCTTCTTTGTGCTCATCAACATTTGGGGGGATGTTATGTCTTCGGTGATCATTACATGTGTTTATTTGTCACTACATGTTAAAAATACCAACTGCTTCTTGAATGACAAACATCCATTCTATATAGAAGAGATAATGCTAAAGTTAGAAGTGTCTGTATTAGCCTCAAGATATTCCTTGTGTTTGTTTTTCCTTTTCCCTTGTGTCACCTGTCTGTCTGTCTCACTTTGCATCTAATCCACACAGCTCCCTGATAGGTGTCCATCTTACTCACCCGCTCCAAGCTGCAACACCCGCCACCCATCCTGCTATCTACTCTGCAGAGCATCCACCCTGTTTCTTCATCTACACGTAGCCTGACCATTCCCCATTAACCTCCAACTTATCTGCTCACTCTCCGCCGCCATTCCACACTCGTCTTCCATGTCTGATCAGCCACAGCATCACCCTTTCCTCGAGACCACGCTACCTGTCCCGCTCACCGTCGACTCCCTGTAGCCTACATCCCCCCCATTTCCCTCTGTTATCGCCACTCATCTAACTTTGGCTGTTGACATGTTTCCGGAGTCAGAATTCTGCTTTTGGGTACTAAATGAACCAAACTTAGCAGAGTATTGCTACTTTATACTTTTTTTTTTTTTAGAAGTTTCATCAAATAAAAGTGAAGTTAAGAAAAGTTAAAGAAGACCATTTGGAAGTGTCAGAGGCCAAACGGGTCACATTATCTGTTATATAGAAAAAAGAGCACTGTTTTTATAGAAAAATCCAAAATGACTGTACGTTTTTGTATCAGAACTTTGTTTGTTCTTCATGACCCCTCTGGACCCCTGGACTGGACTAAACTACCTCACTGTATATAACATAGTAGGTCTGGCTCATCTGGGCATATCATCAATGCTACTGTATTGTTGAAATCAGTTTTAACAATGTGATAATGTCATCACTCACTGGGGCCCTTTTTAAAAAAAAGTGCAGCATTTTCTCATAAAGCTCTTGTACTTTAACTCTGTTAATTAAGAGTTTTTACTTTGTTTGGGCTATATCTATGCTAATTTATCAGTACTTTTACTTTAATAAAGGATTTGGATATTTCTTTCCCCACTGGTGACTGTAAAACCTCAAAATGCTTGCTTGTGTCCTCATTTCTTTTTGCTACAGGTAGGTCATGCTGACAGATGTGCTTATATGCAAATTTAATAGGACATCTCCAAGACTCCCTTCACTGTCTCGTGAATGAGTATTCTCATAACGGCAACGGCAAATTCAAAGCCTTTAAGTGAGATGACAGTGATATACGGCTGCTTTTAATCATTGTTATTTAGTGACAGGATGGTTGATTAACATCACACGAGCTTCCTCATCACATCTTTGATTTTTTTCCTCATTAGCATGCAGATCTAAGCAGCAGGGTCCTCCAAAATTTAATCAGACCATCTCCTCTTCTGGGTCACCTGTGGTGAGAGCACAGAGCCTTTTCCGTGAGCTTTCATTGAGTAATTGTGCGCATAATATTGTGTATACACATACATATTAAGTTGCACGGAGGGCAGGGCATAAAAAGAAAAATCTGGGTCTGAAACTATTTCAAGAAAAGCTACGTGATGATGTCACCACATTAGCGTCATTTGAGGCATCGTTCTGGGGCAGGAGGAGGGTTTCGAGTTTATCTAGAAATGCTGAGAAAGTCCAACAAGTCAGGTAAACTTGTGGACTAGAGTGTGGTTATCATATATTTACCCTCAAGTTTTCCTTGACCACAGACAGTGGTCGTGGGGTTTTCCGTTGTTTAATTTTACTTTACACATACTTTCATAACTGCACACAATGGGCTTTTAACTGAGGAAGAAACGGTGTTGAGATGTTTCAAATGCCATCTCACTTAGATACTGTTCTCAAGAGTGCAGTTGCAAATGAGATTGAACAATTCCTCATTTTGCTGCCACCAACGTGGAGCGATAAGAAAGGCTAGCTATGGAAACCACTGACACACTTTTGGTCCTTTGAGGTTGTGTAAAAGAGAGGAGAGCGACCTCTGCTGGTCACTGAGGTACATCAGGCACCAAACCACTGTACTTGATGCTGACATGACAGAAAGTGACTTGCATCGAGAGTCAAAGTCACGACTTCCTGCGGCTGCCAGAAACCACATCAACTCTGATGCGCTGATGTTTTCACAGAAATACGATGTGCATGTATTGAATGCAGACAATAATGTGGACTTTAATTCTTTCAATTCAAAGGCTTGAAAATGAGTTTCAACATACAATTTCTTTTTAAAGACATTGTTATATTATATCATAAAAGTATCTCATGGTTTACTGTAATATAGCTTATATCTAATCTTTTAATACTTAATTTGAAATTATACACAAACAAACAATAAAACATATTATCATATTATAACTTTTTTTTTGTTATTTTATATGCATTTATTTTTAAGGTATAAGAAATCCATTCTGTATAAGAATGTGAAAGCTTGCAGGTTATCACCACACCTCCACTTCTGATTTTCTCAGTGCGTTTAAAGCATACATTCAGTCGGATCATTTGATTCGGAGACTTGCACTTTTTAAGCCTGGTCCTTTTGCAGGAAGTTGATGATATTCTGGACCCAAGCGTCGGACGGGCGGACACAGAACTCAGCACCGTTCCTCATCGTCAAACTAAAAAGGAAACAAAGAGTGTTAAAGCTGCTTTTAGCGTGTTTATGTGACAGATAGTTTTAATACTTTTTTAATGAGACAATTATCATTAAGAGAGCATTTCAACTCAAGTATATACTTTACATTTCAGGTCTATATATGTCTATATAAATAGAAAGTCCTTAAAAACCTCAGTCAATTCTTTTGTTGGTATGTTTAAACTCACAAGCTCAATAAAATCGGTTCTGTTTTTGATTTTGAACTAAGTTTGTTAACATGAGATACTCACAGCACAGCTTTCTTTGCACACCGGTCGTCCGTGTGTTTGTAGCTCACCACTCGTTTCTTCGGCAGTCTGTCTTTCTGGAAGTCAAAGCAGCATTGTCTTGGACCATTGCTGTCTGAGGAACAAGAAAGAAACCGAAATGTTATGGGAGTACAACAGAAACATCAGCAGAAAATTGTCTTTTTATCACATTTTCCCATTTCACTTTAGAACGTGTACATTTATTCTGTTAGACCCTGAATGCACCTGCAACCTGCTGCAGACGGCTGTGGTTCAGCATTTTGCAAGGTAACAAATACAATAATTTAAATGCTTTAAACGTATCGGTATTTGTTAAAATATACAGTTTTTTACATTTCATGATTTTTTAGACTTCACCCCTCCCAAAGGTCAGCAAGCACAGCATAAAGCTTATTATAAAGCTGATGCTTTAATGAGTAGCTTTTCTTTTTCTCCCCTTTAACCCGAATCTGAGATAGTATCATTGATTGTTTTGATCGTTTAGAGTTTAATTGGTCCTCAATAGGGACAATAAGAAATCATTGCTTGAAGATAAATTTGCTCTCAAAATAAAAAAGTTCAATGCAGTCAGCTTACTTTCAGATGCCATGACGGCGAGAGATGACAAAAGCAGGATGCAGGACAGCAGAATGATGGGGTTCTTCATCATCGGCATCATCTCGATCGCGTCTGTTGCGTCGTGTATCTGACCCGCTCGTCTATACTGTTGTCTCAAAGGTGTCTGTCTGCTTTCTGTCAGCCTCACAGCCCCTCACTTTAATAGTCATGCGTGGAGTGAGTGTTTCTTTGTGTGTGCGGGGCTGCAAGTACAGGTAGCAGAAAAAGTTCCATGACCAAGTACAGACCTGAAACTACCCAGCATGCAGATAAGCCTGCGGTCATGTGGTCACCGCTTCTCAGTAAGCAGAGAGGTCGGAACATAAGGGTGAGGGGCTGAAGGCGGAGAGGAGGTTTGTGGGTGAGAAAAAATTCTATGAAATAGAAAATATCATATCTGCTTCGCAGCCACCGTGTGTGTGTGCCTGTTGCAGCCTGCAGATGCATTGTGGGTTTAATCTCTTTTCCCTGTGGCTGATTCATGTGGGTTTTTTGAAGGATATGGTTTAAAAGAATGAAAAGTGATAAATGAAATTATATGATCCGATCTATCTTTGATCATGATAAGGTGTATGAACATATTGACAAAAATAAGGGATAATTCAAGAGCCAGTTACAAAGCGTGACTCTTCTCTAACTTCAATCTGTGAACTTTTAGCAGAGTTTTACTTTCAAATCTTTCCTATTCAGTAAAACTGATGGGCCTAAGGACAGTGGTTGGAGTTTTAAGAACAAATGTTGTTCATTTACTGTATTTCTGTACTGCAAAGCATTTTTCTTACAAGTAAGTAATTAAGTTTTAAAGGAAAAAAATGTAAGGGGATTTTTGACTACGCTTTTTTTAGCCATGTGCTAATTTTGAGGTATAAGTTAGTGATACATAGCTGAGAGGGAAAAAAAACAGAAAGAGCTGCTCCACATTATATATATATGTATATGTGTGTATTACATACGCGGTCAGCACAGGAAACGGGGGAAGGGGCACAGTAACCTTTAATGTCAGATTATCGTGCTATTACATAGTTGTATCACTGATAATTTCATTCTTAGTGTTCAGTTTTCACACGTTCACTTCATTTTAAACTGTCTGACTGATCTGTCTGACCTGTTCGCTCAGCACAGATCTGGATGGTTGTGCATTTGTTCAATATGTTGTATTTAAGATGCTCTGCTATGCTGTTACTGCGTCTTGCAATGCACATTTGAATTTCACCGAATGGTATAATAACAACATTTATAAAGATACTTAAGATGCTAAAAGGGACAATCGTATATATGTTCTCCCCTGGTTACAACTAGTTAGTTGTAAGTACAGACGTATAGATCAATATACAGACACACAAACACCAAAACCGGCCTCTGCAGAGCTTCATTGTCTGCAGAGGCAAACTGAAACCTGTGGTTTGTGATAGAGGCTGGGGTGCAAAGCAATAAGAGCATGCTTACTTCAATGTGTGAAAACCATTAGAGTAAAATACAAGTGAGTTTAACTTATTAATATCTTATATTAGCCTTGATTTAGACATGGTTTACTATATGTACTGGAGATACTGGCTACACCACTTGATTACAGTCATATATTGTAAAAGAAAATCATTTACATATAAAATAGGACCTTGTGACCGAAGATAAAACTAACAAATATGAATTGAAAGCTCATGTCACGTTGTGTTAACTGGTCAATAATCTTAAAAGCAAAAAGCTGACAGATAAAAAGGCGAAAAAAGATACGTTGTGCATTCTCCATCTCCGAACGGATCGGGTGAGAGGTTAGGAAATTTGCTTAGGTGACATCACCTACTGAGGTAAAGTTTGGAAAGAGCGACATGGAAAATCTGTCTCAACAATTTCTGTGGTGCAGCGGGGAGGGTGGTGGGAGGATGAGGGCGTTATTTTACTGTATCAGAGAGCAGCAAATTAGCATCAGGCCTTTTTACTTAGCTCAGCAAATTCCCAGAAGCGAGAACAGCTTAGCTTTAAAGATTTGTGAGTAAGTGACGACGTAC
>JAOXYL010000036.1:13418069-13430325 GCA_028564955.1 Terapon puta | reverse complement strand
GGAGGCACCAGGTGTGCAGGTAGGTCTGATGGCAGTTCATGTCCTTCCAGTTTCACTTTAATCAGGTGGTTGGCCAGCGCGAACTCCTCGTCGTCGAGCATCCCATCCTTATCGATGTCTGCCAGCTTCCAGATCTTTCCCAGCACTGTATTGGGCAGTTTTGACTTCACCATCTCCTTCTTGGCGTTGGCTCCCGTCACCTTACCGTTGACAGGGGACAACGTGTAGAAAATCTCATCGTAAGCAGGTTTGTCACGCGCGACCACCCACTCGGCCTCGTCGATGCCCTCGCCGGCCCCTTCGCCGTAACCGTGGCCGAACGGGCCGTCCAGAGTGCCATCGAAAGCGCCGCCCTTCACAACTGGGTTGGGACGCTGGGTTTCTTCTTGGCGGACCAGGACCATTAAGCCAGCGATGTCGTTGGCCAGCATGTCATCCACTGCCTCCAGGAGTTTCGGTTTCAGAGGTTGGAATTTGGTGAGATCCTGAGCTTGGAGTTGGTCCTAGAAGAGAGAATCCACAACAACAACCACCACAGCACAAGTTTAGACTTTATCTATCTAAAGCTCTATCAATAAATCTACATTCCTTTGCTCTTTCCCGTTTACCTGCATCTTTTTCAGATTGGGGAAATCTCCAGGTGATATCTGATGCTCTCTTTCTATGCGTTTGTAAATATCCCCCAGACTGCCAATCAGTTCTTTCTTTTTGTTCTCCTTCCCAAACACAGAGGGCATCTCCTTCTTCAGTGAGCTGATGATGTAGGCATGGACCTGCAGAGAGTGAAAGATGGTCATGAACAACAAGAGAAAATTAACTCAGACAGCAAGGGAGCCTCTTTAAAAGTGGATTATCTGAAGCCATAGTCCTTAAGATGCATTCTCTCATTGCTTTTATAACACCTATAGGACCTATTAGTAACAGTAAGAAAGTCTTGATTATAAAAGCCCCAAAGTTACTTTTGAAATGACACATTTATTGATCGCTGCAGGCTACTCTGTCAGAAATACAGCGAACAAATACAAGTGAGACGTGCATCTGTTTATATTTCATTATATAACAATGTAACTATGCTTGTACCAACACAAATATGTTTCCTCTTCAAAATGCCTGCGGCCAGCTGTTCTGTTGATAGGGATTATGTAAAATTTCCTCTTGTCTTCTAAATTTTGTTCAGCACGTGCATGTGCTATGTCCTGTGAATCCTGTGAGACTCCTGCCATTCATTCACCCATTCAGTCTTTTTAGAAGTGGATCACAACCCAAAAAGTTAACAGCAGGATCACACAATGGGACAGCATACAAGAAGAAATCCAAACCATCTTTTCATGCTGCAAAAAATGTAGTTTCCACAAAAAGGGATTCATTAATGTAATCATTAAATCAACTTATAACGCTGTTTGGTTCTCAACCTTCAATATTATGCTTCTAATAGATTTTCTTTTCGATAAGAGTTTTTAATAAATGGTCCAAACTGCAACAAATCAGGAGTCTGGGGACACTAAAGACTCCTTTAACCAGATTAGTCATACAGTAAATCTCTCAGATTACCTTTGTTGACATTTGTTTTTAATATTCAACCCAAAACTAATGGAAAAAAAAACTTTATTTGTTATGTTGCTCTGGTGATATGTGTTTCCCTGAATCCACCTCGTCCTTGAAGTTCATCACAAAACAGACGCACACACCCTGTCAACTGTCCCACAGGAAAACAGGGCTCAACCCTCAGTTTGATAAAAAGGTGAGTGTGTCTGTTTTAGTGTGTGTACATGTACATCCTTTGTGTTGCCTCGAAATGCAACAGGCAGGGGACTGTCGCCTTTCATACCTGACTTCCTGCCCAGGGAGGAAACAGGAAACAATTCACTCAGACGAGAATAGCTGCATTCGTCTGGCTCTATTGGCTCTGTCAAGGTTAACAGCTGGACGGGGAGGGGTGAGCGGGTGAGTGATGGGAAGAGTAAATAGGAAGCACACACATACAGACACCTGTGCTGAACACCCGCGCCACAGAAAGGCATAAACTATTTGACAGCCGCTGCAAATGACATCTTACCTTGGCTAATCTCGCCCTCTTGATCAGATCGTTTAGTTTTCTGAGTGCTGCATTTCTCGGTAAAGACTGAATGTCCTTGAATAAGTCCTGCTCCTCCGCTTCAAACAGCTTCCTGTTGTCTGGAATCAACAGAGGGTGGGACCAGAAAGAACCGATATAGACGCGGATCACCTGTCAGTGAGGGACACGGATAGAAAATGAGGGCACAACCCAGCAAACGCAATCTCGTTTTTTACCATTTAAGAAAATGCTCCATCAGCTACAGGAGTTTATATACTATCATGCGATCAAATGTGCCTTTAGATGACAATTAAAGTAGACACCGACTCAAAGAAAATAAAGTTTGGAATAAAAGGGGAAGACTTCTCTTTTTCAAAATACAAAGAAAATCTTCCACCCATGTCCATTTCATGCTTATTATACCTCAGGCGTGTTGACTATTTTCCCCAGTGACCACATCAGGGCACCGTACACTCTCATCAGCTGCTGGGTCTCTATCTGGTCAGCCTTGTTCAGCACAACCCTGAAAAAAAAATGACACAAGAGACCAGAGCAGATTGTGTTAAAGTGAATGTTGCATTAAATTATTATAATGTTGACATACTTTTGCAAAAAGAAAAACTATGTAATGTTGCTGTTAGCTGGAGTGAGATATGTCTGCAAATCGTCAACCCTTAGAGTACCTGATCTTGTCTTCATGATTCTTCAGGGCCTTTATCACCTCTGAGAACTCATCAGAGATGTCCAGTTTGTGGGCGTCGAACAGTAATATGATCCTGTCCACTCGCTCTGCAAACCACTCCAAGACAGCTGCAAAGTCATAGCCTGGGAGGAGGACAAGGAGGATGAGGGAAAAAAAGTGGTTGGGGTGTGAAATAAAAGGTGAAATGGAAGAGGGTTTAGACAGAAAGAGACAGTTAATTGTGCATCCTTTTTATTCCTGTTTCTTTGCTCCCATCTCATACCGTTGTAAAAATAGCATTAAAGAGAGGCATTTGAATGTGTGGTGAATATTACTAACCGGCTCACGCAGAATAAACTCAAGATGATGACAATCGACACTACATATAATCCATAAACCTTGACTGTGATGTTGCAATGCTCCCAAGAGGAAACCACTACAATGGCTTCAGGTCAAAGAGGAGGCAATAAGACGGACGCCCATATTACAACATGTTGAGAGAAAAGAATGTGTGTTTACAGATGCAGGCAGTCCTGCCAGGGATCAACTAAGTGGCTTTTCAAAACTCAACAATGAGAGGAGAACCAAAAAATGCTGTGATTTTATAGTTTTGTTTGCCTCAGATTACTTTTTTACAATGCATAACTAATGAACAGTTTCAAAACCCTGTTTGCTATAAAAGTGCATTAGATTTGTGACCTCATGAATGAGTGAATGAATGAGGTCATTGCTTCCATAAATCCCTCCATAATGCACAAATAAGTCTGTCAGCACCAGCACATCATTGCCTGCTTTGACTTTCTATCCTTCCCAAGGGCAAAACTGACTCCTACCTGGAGAAATTCCATAGTATATGAGAGGAGAACAAAGAACAAAAGGAAAGAGCGAAGGATTAGTGAGCTACACTTTCCAACCAACACTGAAGGACACACAAGAGACGCAGAGTGAGCGGTGAACCTGTTAGGGCTGAGATTATGGCAGATAGGAGGAACTTGCCGTCAGTTGGTACAGACTTTATGTTAATACAGCAAATGTCAGATGGATTTGAAGACTTTGTGAGTAAAAAATTCTCCCTTCAAATTACAAACTAAATCTGCAAGCTTTGCATGGTATCGCTTTAAATATATAAAAATCTGATATGACCGGTCCACTTTACAGGGAGCCTGCCTCACCATAGAGACATAATAGCTGTGATCATTTTACATACCACTGCTATTGCACACTGCTGCTCCGTCCAGTAGGGGAATAGTTTATACTCAAGGTGAATTATTTGTCAAACAACACTTCAGAAACTCTGAAATTGCATGATTAAATGGCTACGCAAAAATGATGCCTCAAAGGCACCTTTTCAAACGAGCAATTTTTCAAAGCAAAGTAATGCTGTTGAGTATTCAATCATTCTCCACTGTGATGCAGGCAGGAGTCTGGCAGTTGTAGCAATGAATATGTAAAAAATGAAAATTGGTTTTTAGTTGTGTCTTTCCGTCCTGTATGAGCACAGCTGAGAGGAGACAGAGAGCACACTGCTGCCTGGGCAAAGCTACGGAGGGTCGAGGAAGAGATGGATGCCTTGATGTTTTGAATTTTGACGACTTATTCTTCACACAAAGCACTTTTGACATGCTGTGGGGAAAAACTATTACCAGAAAGCTGCTGTATTACAAACTCGCACCTTTGGCGAGCCTTAGTCACAGGGGAGTGAAAACCTTAAGATGCCTCCTCTGGAAAACATGATCTCCAAAGGCATGTCATTTCTAAGTTCTTGTTTTTGAGATATGTCACCAAAGACAAACGAAAAAAGGACTTGATCTCTGGGGATCATAAATATATTTCTCACGGCACCTATGAGGAAAGCACTGAAAAATCTTAGTCTGACAGAAACAGATACGTACACAGCTATATTTGCCCATTTAAGAAATGTAACTAAAACATCAGAACTGAAGAAGGTGACGTGAAACATCTTCAAGAACCTCAAGCAAGTCGAGTCTACTTTCTTAAGAAATATGATGACCTGGATGATGAGGAACCTTCACGGAACAAGGTTATATCAAGGTTATATCAGGCCAGGCAAATATTTCTATATTTTTCCCCCAAACCTTGTACAAGAGTCTGGTGAAGAACACATTACGCTCCAAAATTCTTCAAAGCATCATTTTAATTAGCTGCTTGATGCCCAGGTTTATTATCAACAATACCTCCATAAGGACATCTACGTAGGCAGCTATAACCTGACAACTCCTCATCTGGACACACACACAAATAAATAGACACAGATATAAAATAAAAATGCAACAGGGTGAAAGAAAAGTAACAAGAGCAGAGAATGAGACTCACGACATACAGATATCCTACACTCGACTTAAACATGAAAACACATACATAACATGCAGTAAACAAATGGATGGGACTGGGTGGAAAGAAAGTAAAAATGAACACAGAAAATGCAAACACATAAACAAAGCCCCACTAAACACACACATGCACTCTGTCCCCAGAGAAAACACAGCTGTGCTGACTCAGTTTTATGTTAGCCCGTATTTTTTTTTTTTTTTTATATCCACCACACAATAGCAGGGTCACACCTCACTGCGATGTTTATTTGGTTTGACAACATGTTCAGAGGACGCTTTGGTGAAGTATGGAAAAAGCTTGACATAGCCAGGCTTTGTACTACCTGGATTGACAAAACCTAAAACTCTGGAGATATCAGATATAGATATGTAATCAACTTTCTTTGTTTGAGTGCGCGTGTGCGTGTGGGCAATGTGTATAGCAAAAAGCAAAAAAAGCAGCACTGTTTCCACAAATAAGGCAAGAGATTAATTAAAATTACCTCTCACTATCAATGCCTCCAATTTATTTCTAAAAGTGCCTATTATAGAGCTCCTAACCAACTTGAGAAAGGATATTTAAACATTATAACTAAGAATTAGATACAGATCTGTGCCATAATGAGTTCTCTCCATTATATAGTGGCTGTTAAATATTTAGAGACCCCTACATGAATTTGTAGTAAATTTCATCTTTGTGCACACAAAAACAACATTGTCTTTATTGACTTTAGAAGCTCTGTAAAAGCCAATTTAAATCTGGAGCATAACCACCTCCACACCAGTTTAGGTGTGCAGCATACGTAAACAGGGTGATGTCATCGGTTTAAAAGACAGCCACCTCTCATTACACTGAAAACTCTGGCTCGGGGCTCAACATGCTGCACTAACCCATCAATCTCGCTGCATAGCACGCCCATCTGATGTGGATCTGTTTCAATTAAACTGCTTCCAACTGTAAACAAAATGTGAAGTTCTGCTGGTGCCGACGGAGCGTTCACCCTGTGTCGGTCCTCCAGACAACAAGGATCTCATGACAAACATTAATCCAGACCCAGCCCTGTGATGAAGTAATGTGCTGAACTCAGTGACCAGAGTGTGTTCCTTGTTCTAATTTAGCCAATGGAACTTGATAAGTGTATTCATAGATCATGTCAACACTCATGGTATAGTCCATGTGCAACCTTTGGAGACAGAGGAAATATTGAGCAGGGGTGAGGACATACAAAACATGAAATGGAAAAAATAACATCATTATATTATTGTGAAAAATTGTAATGCTGACAAAGGTTAAAAAAATGCTAATCCTCTCTTTATAATGTTGCTTGTGTGTCATACCCACATTTAATTTCTTTGTGAGGTGCAAAGCTAAATCTACTGTGCTGACAATCAATATTAGTAATGTCAACAGAGTTTTGGTTAAAAAGAAACAATCCATGTGGGCTTTACTCCACACAGACACACACACAAAAACAGTGAAAAATGACTGCTGGTTGCCTTAATAGAGAATAAACAAAAGGAGAGAATGGACAGAAACAAAAGACCAGAGGGAGAAAAACAAAGAATGAAATCCAAAGACGGATGGAGAAAGAGGGAGTGAGTGAATGTGGGACAACGACTAAATTATTGTGGTCTTTAATTATTCCAGGCCTTTGTTAATGTTAGCGGTCGGTATGGCAATGCCAGCCTTTAGCCTCGGGAATGCCAGCCATGCCGGACACATATCAAAGTGGAAGAGAGCTGGGAACAATTCCTGTGTGCCTTTCACACCTAAACTCTTCGACACTGTAGTTTCTGCATCCAATTCAACAGCACATTTCTACAAAATGCAGATCATTGTACAGCTTTATTAGACTCACAAAAAGTTCTTGGTTGTAGAAAACTTGTCTTAGCCAACCTAAGTGTAAAGAAATGAGCACTAATAAATAACCAAGGAGACACATTAAATTTTTTTGTTTTAGTTGTATAAACAGGTTATGAATTAAGTTATTCAACTAAATGGCCCTGTAACACTTGTTACACTCAACCTTTAGCTCGCTGCTCCTAATATAGTATCTTAATATATATGAATATACCAGAATCAAAAGAATAAATAATAACATTTGTTAAAATTTATAAAAAAACATCTGGATTTCCTCTTAATGCTCACCTGTATCACAATCAGAGACACTCCCCTTGTATCTTTTTTATTAATCAATATGCATTCATTGTACAATTAATGTTATGAGAAATTAATATAATTACTACAGTATCTGTCCATATTCTCAGTAGGATTTATTTCACTGTTCACTGTTTTGCACTCATTTATGCCTGAGATACCATGTATTTCTTATATGTATATTGGCAGGCACACTCGCTCTGATCTTTATACAGGTATTCTTACAGCCATAGTTATAATTATTTATCTTGGATTTTATTTTATTCTTATTTTTATTCTATCTTTATATTATATAATTTCTTATTATCATTTCTTATTTCATTCATGTCTTGCACTTCTTACTGTTTATTTTACACTTTGTGTTTTCGCTGCTGTTGTGTTGTAAATTTAGCACAAACAAAGGAATCTGATCAAAATAAAAGTACAGTGTCTCAGATTTCGTCACAAAAATGGGAGTGTAGCTAACATGAGTAATGCATCGCATTCTCCAGTGTTGTCGGGGAGGTTTCCAAAATATTGTCTGAAACGTGCAGATGACATATGGAGCAGCTACAAATAACAAAAGTCTGGTGTAGTCTCACCGCTGTAAAATGTATTTAAAGAATAAAGCACGAGTCCCTTAAATGGTTTTATGGGTCTCTGGTTGTATTTCACAAGTCCCCTTAAATGTGCAGCGCTGTTTGCTGACCATAAACCTTTAATGCATGAACAAGCAAAATGTGAATCTTGTTTTTTTTGGGGTGTTTTAAAGTCAACACTGAACTCTATGATGTTAAAAATATTCAATCAAAACTGTGTGCATGCTTATGTGTGTGTGTCTGAGAGAGAAAGAGAGAGAAAGAGCACATTCAAAGCTCATCTTTCTGTCGCTGCTTCCTGTTCTTTGAAATGAATGAAGCATAATCCTCCTGATAGCTAAAAGCTAAAATAAACACACACACACACATCCAAAGGAAATGCTGACATCGTAGTTCAGAGTTCAGTGGGACTGAGGGGGGGCTGCAGCTGAATGGATCCAGCAAGCGAACACTGTCACACACACACACTAACATCAACAGTGGAAGATAAAAGTGTCATGAGTGTGTGTGTGTGTGTGTGTCTTACCTCGACTAATTCTCTGTTTCTCTCCTGAAAGAATCCCTGGTGTGTCAATCACACTGATGCTTTCCAGCACTGGGTTAGGCAGCTGGGCACAAACGAACCTACAACACACACACACACACACACACACACACACACACACACACACACACACACACACGGAGAGGTTGGTTAAAAGAAACTAGACAGAAGTGTAAAATGTTTCAACAACAAACATCACCCCACTGTCTCCCTCTCTCCTCCTTCTCCTCTAACTCTGCTCTCCCTCTCTGTCTGCAGCTGTATAAATACTAACAGGTTAGCAGTCGTCCTCACTGTGAACCCCCCCCATCATTCCCCGCTAACAGTCAGTGTCTCTTCTGTCACAGGACACCACCGCAAGAGCAAGAATAAAGAGTTTCTGGCACTTTTTCTTTTTCCAGAAGAATGACTCTGCAAGCATGTCTCTCTCTCTCTTTTCTCTCTCGTCTCTCTCCCACACTCTGTCTTTCTCTCTCCGTCTGTCTGTCTGTCATACAGACAGCCATTAGAAGAGAAAAGCCTGACCAGTGAGCAGAGGGAAATTCAATCACACAGGAATGTAGAGCTGTGGTGTGGATTCTCACTGGTGCTCTCACCCTCTGTTTCTTCCCCACTCTCCTCCTCGGTCTTTCCCCTTCACGTTCACATGACTCACCTTGGTACATCACTAATTATCTGCCATCAATGTAAGACTGCTTCAAGTGATTATTGTTCTTAGCGACTGATCTTCAGATTGTTGTTTCAACTGGCCAATTAATCAGCTACTCTGTAAAACACTAGAAGACAATGAAAAACACCCATCACAATATGTGATGACGTCGTTGAATGTTTGTCCAACCACTAGCCAATTCTCCTAAGTCTTCAAGTGAATATAATACATTTAGATTATTATTTAATTTCTATATTTGAGAACCTGAAACAATCTAATCTTTGGTAGTTTTGCTGGAAAAATAACTTGACTTCACTCGATTACCAAAATAGTTTATGATCAACTCATTTATTAATACACTAATCTTTGCATCTCTACATCAGAGCATTTCATCCAGCACCTTCTTAAAGAGTGTGTGTGCATGTTTACCTGTTGAGGAATGCGTTTCCAAATGCATTCAGCTTTCTGAAGGGCTTCTTGGGGTCAACCACCAAAGCATTGCCGGGGACGACCCCTTCGGTGTCGCCGTGCATCACAGCGATGAAGGAATCCGTGGTGGGTTCAGGGCCGATCCGCATTCCAGGAAAATCCTGCTCCAACAGGTAGCTGTAAGGTGAGATATGACATGGCATTAAACAAAACAAGACAAAGAGGGAGAAGGGAAGTTTTTTTATCAGATATACACGGTGTAAGAACTAATCAGCCGTACATAAAAGGCCTTTATCACTGGATTTATCCTGCCTCAAGATACTTCCCGAGACAATGAACAATAGTACATACTGTAAGATGACATTAGAATAGATGACTTTATTTAAGACATTAAACACCATTTCCACATTTTTAAGTATTTGTTTGGGAGCAAAATTAAATTACTGTAAATATATAAGGCGTTCATGACATTTATATTAAAAAATGCAGCAGGGATGATGGGTCTAATTTGAAAGAAGCGCTGCAAGGCCCTTTCAAAGTGATTACGCTGAAAGGAAATTGGTCTGGGCGGTAAGAGGCGGTTTAAAAACCGCCAGAAAACAGGTCTGCCTTGAATTAGAAGCTGCTGGAACAAAGATTTGGGGAATTTTACATCATCGCATGCTGGACGGCTGCTGAGCACAAAAGATGTCATCGCTACGAACTCAGCATGAAGTTTGATTCAAGTTTGATGCTTTCTGAATGAGAGCCGGGTGGTTGGTTGACACAAAGATGGAGGTAGTTTGCCAAAAAAAAAGTTAGAGTTAAAATGATTTAAAACTATGATGGTCAATAGGGGTATAGTGTCGAGTGTGAATTTGTTTGACTAAGCGGTTCTTGAAAAGGCTGCAAGAGTCTGACCGCTGCACTCGTAATATTAAGGAAGAATGATTAAATGAATGGTTTTCAGTGCAACCATAAGCCACAGTAGTAAATCTTGGACTCGCTTAAGTAATTTGAAAGAACAAAATCCATAAACACGTGTCAGAGCTATGATGTCCTGATGTTCTGGCTGCAGGCTGCAATCTTTACAAGAATTAGGATGAACTTTATCAGTGCTGACAAGAGGAATGGTCAAATATACCGGCGTGTCAGATGCTTGTTTGTCTTGCTGACGATGGAAAACAGCTGACTGAGGTGGGAAAGGTGAAGGGACAGATAACCAAACAGTCAATTTTACGCATGCATTTTACGCATGAGCGCATTTTTGCCTTTTTTTCCCTCCTGCAAACAGGAAATATGTTCAATTTACAACTGATGCCAACTTTTGACCTCATCTGACAACGCCGCATATGTTTGAAGTGTGAAAGGTTGAATCTTTATCTGTTAATTCAGTGACATCACCGGGCTTACAAGCGAAGTTTAGTGCGTCTCTGCTGAGTTTCACGGCCTCAACAACGTGAACTCGGGCCATAAAAAACAGATTTAGGCAAAAGATTTACAGCCATAAAGGACCATAAATTTCAAGAGTGAGTGTGGGACGTCTTTGCATTTTAACCGTTGCCAGATGTAAGGATGGTTCCCTTAAACATCCTCTCCACAAACACATACACACACGCTCACGTATACACACACCTTGTCAGAGGAGCCAGCAGTGCCTGGTAGAGCCATCTCTCTGCACATGTGAGTGTAGTGGGTCTGTGGGGAGGTTGTGCAACACACACACACAACCAAGTGCAAGCAGTAGATTGTATGTTCTATATCACATACACAGCATTGTGTGTGTGTAATTTCAGGCGCACATTTTTCTCACATGATACCAGTGGGGTCACCTTAAAAGGAAACTTGTATTTTGGTGATAATTTGCTCTTTGGAAGATTCGGAAGGTAGAATTTGGAGTTGGGAAGTGGGGGAAAAAAAAAAAAAATCAATAAATTTCAGCCCTAAAATGACGACAGGCTCAGATTACTGACCTCTGAATCGCCGCCAAAGAGCGGAGACTGTATCAGCCTCTGCCAGCGTCTCTCATCTCTCCATCCATTTTCTCTTTCTTTTAGCTGCCTCACAGATATTCATCAACATTTTATGACTCGTCTAATCCGCAAAAAGCGAATCATGTTGTAAATGAACGTCATTATCGTAAATTTTCCTTCAAACGTTGGGGGAAAAGAAGACCCGCCGTGAAACAAAAGAGACGCACTGCCCGAGGGTTACTCAGCAGTTCGTACATTCTGCATCTCACTGTTACAATGTCAGCGGTGTGCGGTCGGGCTGCTGACCGGTGGGTGTTGCCATCAGCAGGGGGGTTAAAAAAAAAAAAGAGTGTGTGAGAGAGAGAGAGAGAGAGAGAGCATAAGATACAAAAGAGGAAGGAGAGAGAGCGGGGATGTCTGCGCTGTCCTGTCTTATGGCAGGAAGTCACTAACAGCATCCTCTCTCTGGCTCTCTCTGGCTTTCAAAGGCTTACCCCGCTAATTACCCTGCATGCTCTGCAAGAGGGTGTGTGTGTGTGCATGCTTGTATCAAGCCGTTAGTAGCCATCCTACAGTTCAAAAGAGGCCCGACACCCAGCTGCGAAAATCTCCCACTGTCACGCACCAGAGAAACTCTGTGTCACACAACTCATATTAAACTATATTATTTAATACTTACTGCGATGAGAGTAATCACTGAGGCAGTAATACATCCTTAACAGCAACCTGTTTTTATGTCAGTGTTTGCATGTTGTCAGGACCTTTAATCAAAACTGTCTGATCTAATATAAAACCCATCGTGGTAATAAAGTGTACTTAACTTTGTAATAAGCTTTCTCGATTTTTAAATATCAGTCTAATCATAACCACACACATCT
>JAOXYL010000036.1:13279959-13297505 GCA_028564955.1 Terapon puta | reverse complement strand
TTTGAAGCATGTCATGTGTGCTCAGTGTGTTTTCTCAGATGTGCCTCAAACGCGTGTGTCAGCCATTCCTCTTGGTTACGTTTTATAGATTACATGACGGCACTGTCAGAAGTGGAAAGGAGAGAGATAAAACAGAGGTGAAAGAAGGTAAGTGATCATTTTAACATCAAAGCGAATATTTTCATATGCAGTTGTTGCCAACCTGTGCGTCAGGGACCCCTGGGGATCCCACGATACATCTGAGAGATCCCAAGATTGCATAAGGGAAAAGAAAGACATAATTTCAAAGCTTTCAAGCCTCTAAAACGCCCTCAAATAAAACCATTACTGTTTACATCCACACTAAGGTCCTATAATCTGTGTTAAGTTATGCATATGTTGTTTCATTTTAAATGGAAATAACCTATAAAGAGTGGGGGCCTTTGATTTAATAGGAGAGGAATTAATTTTGAGGTCCAGGCAATTTTGCACTTTGTGTGGGCGTTACCTTATAATTTAAAAAAAGTATTCATCTCTTGCCTTGAGGTAGGAGATGCTAGTAGTTGCAGTAGACTACAGCATGGCAATGAAAGAAATGATTAAGTGAATTAAACAGGTGCTAATATGTCACACGTTAGCCTACACTGTGCTATGGGATTTAACAAAACCAGTCATTATATTGGCTTATTTTACCCGTAACATTAAATAAAACACTGTAAAAATTGCAATTCTCCACCCTATAAAGTTTGGCATGGCCAACCTTTAGTAGATTTTTAAATGACAATGAGAAAGAAACACACAGTCCTCCACCATTCACTATCATGTCAGTATCAGATCATTATTAATTGGAGTAAAATGGATTTTTACACTACCTTGGACTTTTGAGTTTGCTGGATGTTCAGTGATAACCTTCAGTCCTTCAAAGGCTTGGGAAATGTTGTGTTACCATAGAAACAGGCATGTAACTCCTTCGTTAAATCCTCCTTGGCCCCAGTTGATTGTGAGAAAAGAAGACGATGGAGGCAACGCTCAAATCCGGCAGCAGAAAACGCACACCAATTGTGTTGAGCTGGATCTCAGCGGGTCTAAAAATACACTAAAACCCTCCCCCAAAGGAGAAAATGGAAAGAAATCCAGTGAACAGTTCTTCTTTTTTCATACAGTTCTCATATATTTCAAAGTTCTACACTTGGGTCCAAGAAAATTGTTGGGTCAAAGTTTCTGCGATTCAGTTTCGAGCCAGTTGAGTGGAGGGAGTTGGATAGAAAGACAGAAGCAGAGGGGAGTGGGGGGTCGACCGACTGAGAGTCACCCTGCCCCCTCTGACGGTCCAAAATAGAGAGATAGTGGAAGTGGAGGGAGGGGGGGTAGAAAGGAAAGGGAGGAGTGAGGAGAGGAGGAGAGAGGGAGAGTGGAGAGGAAGAAAACCGGCTGTAGAGGAGCCAAAGATCAAGGGATGGAGAGGAGAAGGAGAGAGGTGGGAATAACAAAGTGAAGAGATAAAGGTCGGGAAGTCTCCTGCGCTGCGTGTCTCGGAAACACGGAGCTTATTAATCATGTTTTAATGATGGAGGCAGCCAGAGGCAGCTAACAGCTGACGTTACATCTGTGTTTCCTCCTCTGAGGGGCCCATTATTCTGTCCTTACCTGCCCTATACTGACCTGTTCACTGCTAAATATCAAGGCATTTCCCTGACACAATGAAGTATCACTATCAAAGATTTTGTTGAACTTTATTGTGGGTTTTAATATGATTTAACAGCATGAAATGATCAGTAGTTTTATCAAGGCTTGAGAACAAACATGATTACTTTGTGCCCTTCACAACAACTTCAAAAAGTGAAACACAAGGAGCTTTAAACTTCTAAACCTCCCAACCATTCTTACACTTCCTCTGGGGGAAACGTTATTTCCTCCTAAGTGCCCCGCCTTGTCAAACAGAGGTCACAGCGAACAGTAAATAAGTGAATAAATATCTAGTCGAGTCCCATGTGAGTTCTTAAGCCCTGTCAGAACCTGTTTTTGAGGCCCAGTTTAAATGAGAGTGTGTGTGCCAATGCGAGCGAGCGGTGGGAAGGAGTAACCTGACCCCCAGTCTTGCCCTGGGAGCCTGCACAGAGGCTATAATTAGAGCTACAGACAGCAGCTGGTGTTAACATTGGACTGGACTGCTTTATATGTAGGCCGCACCAAAGGCTGAGGGGGACACAACGCAACACACACACGCACACACACAAATATGCAACATGTACCAAATTTTTGTCCTATCTTCTGTTAGACCGCGCACATAGTAATAGTCAGGGATTGTATGAAAATTATTGGGGTGGGGAGGGGACCAAACTTTATTTTTCACTTCACAGCATTAGCAGTTTTTTTTTCACTGTTCTCTCACGCTGACTTACAGAAAAAAAACACTCCCATATTTTTAATCAGAAAAACAGTGTTTTATTTCACTGTCGGTAACTTATAAGGAATAAGGAATATAAGAAGGTATACCCTGATTCAAATCTTAAAATGTGATGACAAAAACATTGCTTAGTCTCATGTTGTGGTGCGAAAGGTTCAACATTTTAGAATCATTTTAACATTTTAAGGTGCTACTCAGTTCTTAATTAGAGGTTTTGTGTCATTACATATTTCTTACATTATTACCACATACCACATTATCTTAATCTATTTTCACATGAAAGTCTTGAAGTTATAGAAATATATGATTTTATCTTTATCTATGTCATAAGCCATTCCTGTCAATGTGTATAATCATATATTGTTATCATAAGAAGAGTTTATTCTTATAATGGGATAAGTTGTCGTAATAAGATAAAAATATCTTGTTATGACATCTGACACTTCTTTTCTTTTCTTTTAATGTGATACTGATCTGTCTTTGTTTTTTTGGCTGGCAGCAGCAAGTAAAGAAAATTAATTTTATTATTGTATAAGCTTATGTTACTCAGCGTTCAGGTGTCTTACAATGTAATGTGGAAATACTGCTATTGGAGTGGTACATTTAAAGACACAGTGAAACAAAATGTACATTTTCACTTCCCTTTATCTCATGCTAAATATGGAACATTTTTGATGAGTCATCTTGAACTTACAGGGAGTATACACACGTTTATCCCATCAGATGTGATGTGAGGTGACGAGCTGAAGGGAGGTGCAATTGGAGCCCCGAAGCAGAAGTTGTCTTCTGCATAACAGCCAAAAAAATCATTATTTAGAACTTTTATTTCCCAGCTTTTATAATTAATGTTTATAACTATAATTCGGATGTGAGAAGTAAAAGTAATAAAAAAAAAACTTCTTTGAAGTGCCTCCCTTCTGTCAAAAGAACATACCCAGCAGTGCAGCACAAACAATATATATGAGCCCTGAAGAAAGGCAAACAAAGAAAGACAGCCACACAGTTCATCCAGCCGAGGTCCTGATTATGTGGCCTCATCTCACTCACCTATTTAATGTTCGCTGTTGGCCTCGTTTTGATTTTGACTTATTTATCTGTCATTTGGTGTGTTTTTTTCCAGCCAGGTAGCTGCTGTACGCACACACCAATGCGCACACCCGTGAGAGATGTTCTGATGAAACCAGCCATCCAAAGTAATTCTGATGAAACTAACAGCAATCAACAAGAACAACGCTCCTGTCTGCTCTGCACCGTGTGCTGTGCGAGTGTGTGGCACTGATGTATCCTGAATAATTCTTCCCTCCATCTGTAACCTCAGATATTGAAGAGGTGAGACGCAAAAACAACCTGCTAGTTTTGAACGTTCTTTTTTTTTTTAAAGGAGTTTGTCTCTAAGCATCACACTCAAAATTGAAGGATATTTTTGGCTCCTTAAATTCTCAGGGGACAAAGCTCAGAGATCTTGTGCCGTTCCTCTGGGCTCTGGCTGAGAATCAGAACCTCAGACAGCGGCAGAGTTATTCAGTCCTGCTGGTCTCAGTTCAGCCCCTCTGACAGCGAACAGAGACAAGCCCCCCACAATTTTGGCTGCTGCAGCTGGATCAGATGGGGACCAAGACGTCTCTTCAGCACCTCGAGGAGAACGGCTCTCGTGTCGACCCAAACACCTACAACTCTGCGTTGTGCGTCCGTGTCTCCCTACATCCGCCGTGCCTTTCAGCGTGGTTAAACTGGAAGATTCTGGTGTTACAGAGGTCCTTGTACATAGCTTTCACTGCCGGCGTTGCACGACCTCAAGTCATATCTTTAAGACTCCAATTACTGCTGTGTCCAAAGGTCTGAAAATACAGCTGCTGCTCCGCAAATCCCTCACAAGTCGAGGACCAAATTATATTTCAGCCGCGTTTTATCGGCGTGAACCGCAGAGAACTTTTAGGCCTGCGGCCTCCTCCCACACAGGGTCAACGCAAAACACAGAGAAGCTGCATTTATGCTACACAGAGCTGGAACAACCTGCCCAACGATCTCAGACGGTCCAAATGTGACTGTGTTTAACTGAAAACCCACCTGCTGACTGCTGCATATTCACTTTTACCATTTCACTATTAACCTCATATTATACAAAAACTTATTTTATGCAACTTGTAAATTGCCACTGAGTATTAAATGTGCTCTATAGATAATAGACAGGTAAAATATGAAAAACATTTTTCCATTGTCAACTAATTTTGTGAAAAGACTGAATCTGTGTTGTGTCACACTGTCTCTCAATAGTGTGTGCTCCCCAACACCGAGCCATAAAGACACACATCTTTGAAAATGTGTCACAAATAAATTGTGTGTAATCTTTAAAAGAGGCTAAAAAAATCCCAAAACATCTGGACTCTGCAGTTTTAGCAAATATTACTCAAGCAGGATTAAATGGTTCATTTGTTATGTATCGCTTTCAGCCATGGATTTTGTACTGTAGTGGTAATTTATGGCAGCAGGATGGGGCGTGTGTAATTGACTCAAAATAAACTACAGTGCCTGTGTTTATTATGTAGATAATGAAGGAACAAGTCATACAGTGCGACCGTCTATCTCACTGATGTGTTTTTAATAGTTTTTGGACAACGATGGAGGTCTTTGGCACAGCGGGACACGATAAATCAGGCCTCGGATACAAAGACAACGGTTGTTTGTCAGATCCAATCATTGCTTGTTGTGGTCATACAGTGCAAAAGATATTGAATATCAGCAGACATATCTTCCATATCAGTTATTCAAAACATATTTAAAACACTTTTCCAAACAGATTATATTTCTCAAACAAGATCACACAACTATTATCTATTTAGAATTTATTATTTAGACTAATTTCTCAATGTTTGGTTTGTCTTTCCTAAATAAGTTTTCCATATAGACCTTTATAATGGAAGATATTGTGACAAGTCTTAGCAAGACAGTCATTGATAACAGTAATAAAAAAAATGCATTTTGTGTGAGTGTGTGCGTGTGTGTCTACATTTACAGCTGTCTTTTTCACAGTAACATGAGGCGTGGGGACTAAATTAGGCATATCGTCAATTATCTGGTGAGACTGTTCGAAAAATATGTAACAGCCTAGAGGCACACGATGAAGCATCGCTTACAGTAATGAGATCTGAGATCAAATTGAGACGTTGGTAATAGATTAAGCTGTAAAGGAGTGAAAATGCATGATTCAAACTCAACTTTAAATTAGAAAAGTATTTTGGGCCCGGAGGCTGGTGCTCCGTGTTCTCTTAGTAACGCTGCCACGGGGCTGCAGACACACCTGGGTTGGACTTTGCAGTCAGCTGCAGGCGGAGGACAGCGAGGACACCGTGGTTAAAACAGAAGCGAGGAACACGGGAGTCACACGTCAACCATACATCTCTGTCTCTCCGCAGAATTCTCAGCTTTTTCATTACCGCCGGACTCCTTCACCTCCCCGCACTTTTTTTTTTTACCTTCCTGTTTCCTTTCTTTGTGCTCTCACCTTGCCCCTCATTCCGCCCTCCTTCTCTCTGCCTCTCCAACTTTATGTCCTCCTTTCACCCTCACCCCTTGGTCCTCTCCATCTACCTCTCCTTTTCCCTCGCTCTCCTTTTCATCTGTTTTGTCCTCCTTTTCTGTCGCTCTATCCAACCTGCGCCAGTTACACCTCTCCCCTCTCATGTCTTCGCCCCCCTCCCGTCTTCCTTTCTCTTGTCACCTCCTGCACTCACCTATCTCCATCTCTCTCTCTCTCTCTCTCTTCTCAGCTACGTTGTCCCACGCCATCGTTCTTCCCCGCCCTCCTCAAACACACACACATACACACACACACACACACACACACACAGACACGCGCAACTCGTCTTATTAAATTAGTAATAATGTCACCATGCTCCCTCCCAGGAGGCCAGTGTTATTGACTTCATTATGCAAATGTAAACCAGCCCAAAGCTATACTACTGATGGGATAAGACATACACACAAACACACACCGTTTGTAGGGCGGGAGTGCTGGCCAGGAAAAATTTCGTGCTGTTTCAGATAATTATGTCAACCAGTGAAGCTGATGTGTGTATTAGCATGAAATCTGCTAAATCCAACGGGCCTGGGGCTTATTAAGTCTGTCTTGGAGTGACAATGCAGAATAGAGTAGAATAGAGTCAAGTAGAAAATGAATGTCCACAATAAAAAAATATGCATTTTAATCTAGCACTTTTTTTTAACACTTCTGGTAGTTCTTTACCATGTAAAATTGTCAACATTTTCGAAGATCTGGATGTCCTCTAATCAAACAGTTGGTGGTTTGATCTCCTGGGGAGGTCATTGGGGGGTACAATTAATAGCCTGGAATGTAAAAACATCAGAAAAATTCATTTTCATTATATCTGAGATTAAAGGGTGTACGGAGACAGAATGTTTCCAAAGATTTCATTCACACTCACGCATTCACATTTTGAGATTTTTGGCCGTCAACATCTAAATAGCCTATTTTACATTTGCGTTGGCTCTTCCCCTTGTTTCCGCTGCCAGCTCCGACAAACATTAATATCTGGCTGTGAACAACTCTTCACAGGAAACAGACTGATGGGAATCCAGGCCAGGTGGATGTACCCAACAAGCACCTGAGCGGCCTGTGTGCTTCGGGAGTGATTTTTGGCTTTGAGGCTTGGCCAGGAAGTGAGATCCTGCTCGTCTTAACTCCGTCATCTGACGGGCTGCGCGGTTCTTGGCGCCACACTGGCACTCGCCGGTGGCAGTCGGCAAACCACGCTGTGTCTTGATACAAGCTCACAGACCTGGAAAGGCACTGGAGGGTATACAGTAAACACGTAAACACACACACACACACGCAGGCACACACTTTCAAACACGGTATTGGCAGAGGCATGCCAGACAGATGGAAAGACAGCAGAGAGCAGGGAGGAAGTGGAAATTAAAGTCACAGTGTCAGGAAGAACAATTATAGCTCAGGGACTAATACATGTACACTGACTGAATATTAACCAGAGGAAACAACTCTGAGGTCAGATATCATTTTGACAGTGTAATGTCATTTTTCCAGCATTGGTCCACCATTTTGATCCGGATAAAATAGGGGTTGGCACAAAATTCTGGGCAGACATTCATGGTTTCCAGATGATGAAGCCTGATGATGTGATTGGTGAT
Organism: Terapon puta; assembly: GCA_028564955.1. NCBI lineage: Eukaryota > Metazoa > Chordata > Actinopteri > Centrarchiformes > Terapontidae > Terapon > Terapon puta. Next base: position 13,289,953 of record JAOXYL010000036.1, on the reverse strand, counting down.
TCCATTATGTCGAAGTTTTCTCTCTGTAGAAATGCTGAAAGTAGTTCAAAGTCCTAAGGCTGACTATGAAACAGTTGAAAAGGATGTAAAACCTTTGTTTGAATGATTTTAATTATTAGAACTAAGGCTCAGGAATACAGCAAACTAATCTGATCACACATGCAGATCTTTAAAGGGAAGTCCAGCTCCTCTGCAGCCTCTTTGTTAAGTTTTCACCAACTTCACCCCCAACCTCTCTTCCTCGCCTCTCTCCCTTCTTGGTTTGGTGACTCATCTGTTAGCACTGTTCAAGTCCCCTCTCCCCAAATGTGCTTCATGAAGCCCCCGGGTTCATAAACACTCCAACCACAGCACGACTCCACTGATCCCGCAGCTCATCTCCACGCAATCAACCTCTATGATCCCTGTCTTCGACCCCTCTTCGCCCTTTTCTCCTCGACCTGACCCTTCATCCCCAGCAATCGACCCCCTGTCATCCCAACAAGGACGACCCCCGTCCTATCCTCCCTGAATCCTGTAGCTATTTCAAATAACACTACTTCTACTCTGTACGTATGGTAAGGTCTCTGTGGTATTTTTATGTTCACTATTTTTTTGACAAGATCTAAAAACTACATTTAGAATAGAATGGAATTTCTTAAATCAATATAATTTATTCACTAGTGATTAATTCACTACATTTGATGAATTTAAATTTGGTATATGAGAGCAGTTTTAACCACACCACACTGTGAATTCAGTTAGTGAAAAGCTGAGACTTTGCTAAGTTTGCTGGCACAGTAACTGCATTTTACCTGGTCAAATGTCTATATTTGAGTTACAGGAAACAACTTGAGAGTAAAAACAAAAAACACAGCCGTCCTTATCCATCTCACCAGCTAGCTTAGTCTAATTTAGTCACAAATCTATACATGACTTTGTATGTTAAAGCAAATACAGTACAAGTCAGATCTGGTCTTTCCTACATTTTGACTAAATATGGTTCTTGCATTTTGGTTTTGCAGGGTAGTATTGATCACTCGACGCTTCATTCCAGATCAAAATTTTTTATCCTGAACTTCAGTTTATCACTATAAAACATGTAAAACCGATGATGTTCTCATCAATCTAAGCTGTCTTTATTCTACCGTCTTCAGCAGTTGTGCTCACGTTGCCCTCGCCGAGCAGCGAGCACGGCTGCAGACTCTTAGTGTTGTTGAAACAATGTTAGAAACGGCTTTTCAGACACAGGGAAATAAAAGATACCGAAGGTCATGGGTTAAAAAAGAGAGAGACGGGTTGACTGCAGCCGGTAAAGGTCAGTGACATTAATAGCAAAGCTGAATAAAAACAGAGGAGAAAAGTAAAAAAAAAAACAGCAAGAAAGGAGAAAGAGATTTGCTGAGCAATAGTCTAAAGATCCAATTGAGGTGAAAGGACGACAAACCAATCTATTAGTCTACTGAAGGGATCTTTTAGCTCGACAGGCGTACACCTTCGATCATAACATGTCTCTTCCAGTCTGCTGACAGCAACAGGAACAAAGAAGATAAACATGGAGTTGGCATTTTCAGCCACTTTGCCTTTACTTCTCATTTTGTCCCGTGAAGTTTAATGCGTTTGTGGTGACTAATTTCTTTAATGACTGACAAACCAACTAACCAAATTACTCACAGTGTCTCTGCCTGCCCGTCTGAGTAAGTGACGGACTGATTCACCGACTGGCACCAAATGATATAAAAACAGCTATTAAGCACAGTTATTCTGGGAGACGACGCTTCAGATTCAGACTGTCTGGTCAGAAGGCATTGGAAATGAGGAGCTGCACACCAGACACCTCATGCATTTTTAACCAATCAATATCCCCTCTTCTACATCTACTCTCTCTCGCACCCCATTTTTCTCTCCCTCCCTTTGTTCTTCACTTCTATCGCTCTCTCGCTTTTATTTTCTATGTACTGTAGTAGCTATCTTCTGCCTCTCCCTGTTGCTTTAACTCCTTGAACTGACGCAAAGTTCACTAATTTGTCTAGTCTCGCTCGCCTCACTCGTCCTCTCAGTTCATCTGCGGCCACGGTGGCGTCCTCCCCGTCTCGAGCCCCCCTCCGCTCTTCCTCTTTCTTTTTTTTTTTTTGCCTTTGTTTTTCTGCGCTCCAATCACTACGTCTTCTCAGTCTTCACACCCCCGTGCCCCATTTGACTAACTTTGGAAATGATCTGTCCCGGTTTACTTTGTCTTAATTGGAATAAGAACATGGTCTGTCTGAGCCTCACAGCACGGACCCCAGAGCGAGACATGAGCGACAACAACAACAAAGGGTCTCATATCGAGCCACGCCGACACACGTGGCTCCATTTCTCTGAGCTGTGTTTGCGGCGCGCCCAGGGTTTAAGAGTGACATTTGAAAAACTGTCACGGTAACCTTTCTCTTTCCCTGAGACATCGTCTTTGGTGCCCTAATCCACCAAGGACGGACTTAGCATTTGGTTTCGATCCAGAATCACCGGTGTCAGCTCTAATATCACTGCAGTTTATTGTTAAAATCAACCAGTGTAATATCAATTTTAGGTTTCTAAAATATTCATTCATGAATGGTTTCTAAACTACTGCAGAATATTTTAATTACAGCAGGGTAATCTGATAAACACAAGGCATTTTCTTTTTGCTGCTCTTTCTTAATTAATCATGGGCTTACTAAAAAAAAGACAGCTTTTAATGGTGGATATGTAAGAATGTTTTTTGTGTGAATTGTGTGTGAAGAGGTGGTCGTTGCAGGAGAAATCGTCCTATCGCTAAGAAATCGTCCCCATGAAAACTGTTGGCAGTGTGTAGCGAAGAAGAAGATTATGATTATGTTTCTCAAAGTCGCAGAACCCAGTCAGCATGGTTACTTAACAACAGGAGTGAGAGGGATTTTTTTTTTTATTTGAGTGAACACATCCTTTAAGACGTTTACATGCGTTTGAGCTAATTGTAGCACAGTGCGCAGCACAAACACACTAATAGGACACGATCCACCACAAGGCTTGGACACATAAACACAGTCAGCCTATTAGAGACATAATTATTTTCTCACAGGAGAAACTCCTGAAAGGTTCATCCATTGAATGCGGAGCAATATCCATGTGGGGGTAATTTAGTCGTTACTGTGTATCTACAGGGCAAGTCTTGGTCTAACAAAGCAGAGAATCAGGGGGCATGATAGGAGTGTTTTTGTGTATTATTATGTGTTTGAAACTGGAGATGCAGCCAACAGATGTGGACGTAAGAAGGAGGGTTCTCCTTGAGAATATTTTCTGTTGTTGTGCAGAGGCTGCAGAATTAAATGTATCGCACAGAAATTGACCCAGGGCTGGATTCGGTAATGGGACTTAAAGCTTGTTGTGATTTACATTAGACATTTAGACCGCGATCTTGATAAAAATGACAAACGCAGTGAATTGTATTGAGCCCCCGTGAGCTACGGCTGCAATATCCAGGTCTAATAGCACTTACAGTTCTGCCTCCGGGCACACACACACACACACACAAACACACACATGACTGAGTACATACGCTCACAAGCCTTTGCACACACAGGCACGAACATACACACACACAAACTTGAGGCCAGCCTATTAAGACAGGAAAAAAAAGCCTTCTCAGACAAGGAGCACAAATAAAACTGAATTAGTGTGTGATTCATGGCATAAATGTCTCTATATACACACATCAGAGTAAAAAACACACACACAGACTCCGAGGCTGCCTTTGTTTTTGGGCTAACCTGTAGAAGCATTCAACATACCCATGATTTTTCTTCGTAATTCTTCAGGACACCTCTGCTTTAACGGTGTCGTTTATTACTGGAGTAGTTCCACGTCCTAGTGTACCTTGAATGAGGTAACTGAAAAAAAAAACTTTGAGGACCATTATTCATGCGACTTAATAATTTCACTCAGCACAATTTCAAAGTCAAAGTAAAAATGCAGAACAATAAGTCTTTGGACTCCCAGAAAGAAAAAAGAAAAAAAAGGTTTCTTCATCCAAAAGTGTAGTAGAAGCACAGCTGGTGATGGCAGAGAATAGTGGGATGCTTCATGTAATCACCCTATGCTATAATAATTATAAGAGTAAAGATACCTGGCTGTTGGATCACTCAGAAATATGCTTGAAGGCAAATGAAATAATTCTGTAATTGGGAAATTAATGACAATCATTTCGCCATGCCAGAAGCAACAACTCACAGTAACTGTAGATTAAATTCCTGAAAACGACACTTTAAATTGGATGTTAATCAGACAGCATTACTAGTTCAAGTGTGGAAATCAAAGACGGGGAGGAATGTATAATATCTTCTGGGAGTTTCTGTCTTCCGTGCTGCACGCTAAATTATGTATCCAGTCATTTTGGCACAAGTGTGATCAGAACAACACGTTCTTAGAAAACACAATTGTCTGTTTCAAATGACTTCTTTTGTCAGATTTTTTTTTGTACTGTTACACTTACTGTGACCACTGTTGTTGAATGGAAATCGTGTAATTAAGTAGGACTTTGATGTCTTTTGCGAGTTAAGCATGTGTCAAGTTGCTTGCTAATTTCATTGTACATTTTGAAAAATGCAAAAGAGTGAAAACAAAAGTGTCTCGCAGAAGTCGAGGGGGTTTTATTTGACCGTGTAGACTCTTCCACGGATAACACTAAAAAGTCTCAGCGAAACTGACATCTCATTTAAAGCTAGCTGCGAACAGAAAGAAAAAGGATCCTCAATCCCACGGGAGCACATGGCCAGAAAGTGTTGAATAAACCTTTGAATTCATTGCAGCTGCAGCGCTGAATGCACATCACAGTAATTCAGCTTTCGGTATCAGTGGATTTCTTGTCTGACAACATCAGGGCTTTTGTACTGTATATTCTTCTGAGGAACATTATGAACCGCTGCTGACAGTGCCCCGACTCTGTGAGAAAGAAGGCTGTGATGCTGAAAACGGAGCCTGAACGAGCCACCTTGGAGGTGCTGAGCCGATGACTAAAAACTGCACAGACGCATGGAGAAACTGGGAGATTATGCAGAGGCGTTTCTCGGCTTGGACTTCATCTTTCCTTTCGCCACCGGCCTGAATGTCGGTGCACAATCAGCCTTATAATGACACTAAAATATATCAGTCAAAGGAATCTGTATAATGAAGTAAACAACATCAGAACACTGATTATTTCCCTTACACGGTGAACACTCAACACTGTGACTCATTTGTTTATTAGAATGAATTCATGTCATCAGGCGTGTCCATATTGTTGGTGTGAGTCTATGAAAATGTGTGTGACGGTGTCATCTCCACCTCCTCACCCCGGCTGGTGACAGGTGTCTGTGCCTTGCGGCTCTGTCTGAAATCTTCTTCTTCATCTTGCTGACACCGAGCTGCAAATGGCTCCGCTGTCGCCAAACAATGAAGCTTTCCGCTGGGTTCTCCACTGTGTTTTCTCCGCCTTACAAAAATCCTTGATATATAAATGAAAGTCGTTAAAAATGCCCAACAAAACGCTTTAAATGTTGTGGCTGCTGCCGCAACTACGTCTGTTTTGTATGTGCTGCGAAGGCCTCCAACTGTGCCGTCAATAATTTCCCAGGTCAAACAACCACTGCGCCATAAAGCCGCACTGTGAATATGAATCACCTGTTTGAGCTGATACGTGACAGGTCGTAGTGTAACCCACACATGACTCGAGCTGTTTACTGTGCCCAATGAACAAAGAAATAAGTCAAACACAGAACGTCAAAAATAAACATTTCTCTACATTAAATTAATAACATAAAAACAGGAGAACGTGGAGAAATGTAGTAAAAATAAGAAATTTACTACCACTACTTCTGTTCAAACAGAGCAGGGTCAGGTTTCTAATCATCTATATTCTCTGGGCAACACAGAGAATAAGTGTATTTGAATAATTAAAAACACAATTATTATTTGAATGGATTGGATGATCGCCTATCATGTAATTAAGAAATCCAGACGTGCATGTTGGCAGTGTATCCCAGATATCGTTCCAGCTGTTAAGCAATGTGCATGTTGTGCGCGTATCTCTTCATTTTAAGATCCACTTTTTTTCGGGATTTCATTACAACCCTCTTTTCTTCGTGGGTGCGAGTCATGGAAATGAATGTATATCCATCAGGAGGGGAAAGCCAGAGGCAAGCAAGTCTTGTAAGTGTTATTGAGAAGCCTTTTCGGTGTAGTTTTCGAGCAGGTTTCAAGTTGATTTGTGCTGCTTATGAAAAGCCGGGAGTTACAGAGCGGCCTACAGTTATGCTGTTATGCTACAGTCAGCCAGTCAGCAGAATATTTCACTTAAAACAGTTTTTTTTCTGCTTATGACCATCAATTTCTTTTTTTTTTTGTAGAAGAAAAGGTTTTCCACTCTGGAGAGCATTAGTGAACCGGAGAGGGACCAGTCAGGGTCGGGATGTTTCATTGGCCCTTTTGCTGTAAGAACTGGTCAAAATAGCCTGTAAGAGAGATACTTTTTTCATTTTTTCCTTAACGAGGCTACACTTTCCACCTCTCCCAATAAAAAGAGATCAAATCACAATGTATCATGTGGAGGTGGTAGATCTAAGAAATCAACCTACAGAAGATCATCACCTGACTCTTATCTTTTCAGCCAAATGCTGAGATAAACCCACTGTACCCGGCTGGCATCACAGCCATTAGTCTTACTGTTTACGCTTTAGATAGCCTACCATAATGAGAAAAACTAAGCAATTTGACTGCATAACACCATTTCTAAAATCTTTACACTGGCTGCCACAACTGATTTCACAATCTTGCTGATGGTCCCAAATATGCAACACAGGCATGGAAAAATCTCCCACATAATATTTAACTCGCCACAACTCTGCTAAAAACTTTTTACACCGCCCACTCTGTGCTTTAATGGCTATCCTTTGGGTGTCCTCTGAATTGCTTTCATTTGAACAGTTTCTGGAGACTAGTTTACTTTTTAAGTCATTTACCTTTCGCTTCTTTTGTCGCTTTCGCTCTTTTTTAACTCTTAAATCTTTGATCTCCACTGTACTTTATCTGTTTCTCCCTGTGAAGCACTTTGAATTGACCCAGTGTGCGATACAAATAAGGCTGCTTTGCCTTTCCCTAAAATGTCCGCGCCTCCGTTGGGTATTTAGCCGTCTCAATCAATAGGACTGAATAAGGGAGAATATTTGTCTGTTTACTGCGGCTGTGCACCAACAGCTCCGCCGTCACTTAAACATAACTCAGCACGCACTTCCTTGATTCTATTTTTATATCAAAATCTCTCAAAATGGAGGTTACCCTTTTTCCCACCGGTGTGTTATCCCCTTGTGGACCCTTGTGTCTCACTTCCCCCCCCTCCTTGCACATTTCTCAAAGAGAAACCGGAAAACTTTCATAAGTGCAAGCATGTAGGCCAACCGTCTTTATGTCAGCATATCTTGTATAACAAATTTCGGGTAACAAATAAAACACGAATAGGTCAAATAGCCTATTAAAGCACAAACGCTGAGCATTAAAATCAGAAACAGAACACGGCGGGCTGCCTATAAGGCATCTAGTCCTCATCAACAACGGCCGAAATTACCCATCACGCACAGACGAGCACGATCATTTCTCGGCACAATTAAGCCGTCTAATGCGGGGGTCACATATCAACAACGAATCGCTCTCATGCATGAATCATAGCCTGAATTTACGCATGATCCATGACAATGAAGACGAAACAAATTAAAATGGCCGGGCGTAAATAGCATGTTAATATATTAAAAGCCCCTCTTTACTTCTATACATCCTAACTTCCTTTTAGTTTGGTATTTTTCTTTTGCTTTCCCCCATGAGCGGGTCTAAAGGACAGAGGATGTCGACCGCTGCGCAGACTGTATAGCTCCTTGAGGCACACTGTGATTTGCGATATTGAGCTACATATGAATACAGTAATAAATAACACTGACATGACTTGACAGCCGCTCTTTCCTCTCTCCGTCATTTTGCCGTCGCATCCTTTCTGACTATCCGCACTTTTATCTGGCGTAAACAGCAGATTTTTGTCTTCAGTCGTTCAGTCACCTAAACTTATACTCCACATTCATATGGGCTATTTTTCGACTTACCTGGCTCTGCAGTTAGATTGTTTTCTGATAGGACAAGGTGTAGGAGGTATGGCATGTCAGAGTGGCAGAAGGTCTGTGTGTTTCCTTGCGTGTGTGTGTTTGTGTGTGTGTGTGGGCTGAGATAGGCTGGCAGCAGCAGGCATCTGGTGACATCTGGTCCCGACAGATAAAGTAATGAACGCGTACTATCTCACTATCTGGAGGGAGGTGTAGCCTATCTCTTTCTCTCTCGCTCGCTGTCACTTTTTCTGTCAAAATGAAATTCAAATAAGCTTTATTGACACGACAGGAAAGCAGCATATGTCGGCAAAGCAGCTCAGCTCTTCGATCTGCATTTCAGAATCGCTGCTGGGTGGATGGACGGAAACATTAAAGTGCATGCATGGATTAAGAGGCGAGAAACCACCAAGAGGGGCACAGGATCCTTTGGATGTATACTGCTTAATTATATCCACAAATCCAGAAGTGATCGTCAAGGAAAAAGTCTTTTTGGACTCAAACACAAAACATATCTGCATTTCTCGAAGCAGCATAAATTACTTTCCAGCTAAATATATATTTTCAAAAATGATCCCTCCCTTTACGAGAGGAAATCTTTCAGTTTTTTTCACATAGATGCAAAATCCACCCAATTTTTGAGTGCTTTGATGGAGCACTAAAGCAGTTATCATCCATTCATGCAAATGGGTGAACATGTAATAAGGATTCAGAGGCTCATTTGTCATCAGGCTATAGCACGTGTACATAAAACCCATTGCGCAAACCTTTTTTACCTTTTATTTTTAAACAGTTAGTAATAATGTTGGACTTTTATTTACAATTTTGGTCTAAAACATGTTATAAAATGGGTGAAAAATGTTCCACATGATCTAAGAGCCCAAGATGACCTTCAGATGCTTTGTTTTGTCCAACCAAGAATTAAAAACATAAATACCTAAACTGTGTTGCCATAAAAGAACAAGAAAAACAGGAAAAAAAGAGTCTGAAACCATTTTTTTGGCTATTATTCCTTAAAAACGCCTTGACAATGAAGGATGATCAAAATTGTTACTGACTAATTTTTTGTTATACTGTACCTCTAATCATCATCAATCATCTCAGCACTGCTGCCACATTTGCTTTCATATCGGCTCAGATTCGCACCCTGATGAGGTCTGTGATGTATTCACCCTCGGGCTGACAAAGCCCCTGACCACCTGGGAACTCGCCCTCAGGTGAACCGAGGCCAAGGTCCCGGTGGTCAGAGGCCCCCCGGGCATGGGGCCCACAGGCCCGGTCAGTAACCTCTGTGAAAGAGCAGATGATGTGTGACAAAGAGAATATCAGAGGTGCTGACGATCAAAAAGGCCACAGAAATGATAAAAAAGGGACAGACAGAAAGAAGAGGAGCGGGAAATTATATAAAAAGAGAGGTGGAGGAATGTTGACGACGGAAAGGGATATGTGGAGTGGAAACATAGGCGGGTGGGGCGATGGATGGATGACTAAGAAGGTAAGATGATAAATAGTCGGAGGGATGGATGGATGAATGGGTGGATGCTTTGACACGTGGCCCCGGGGAATCAGCCATTATACATGCCACTGTCACTCAAGATTAGCGGCATAATTAAACTCCTGTCGCACTGCGTGAGGTTTGTGTGTACGTGTGTGTGCGTGTGCATTTGTTTGTGCGCGCCTGTGTGTGTTTGAATGCACGCGTTGTTTTCCTGGGCGTGTGTGTGTGTGTGTGGGAGGGGTGGGATGTGACAGAGATTGATGGTGAGGGGAAAGCAGGCCATTATGTTGTATAGCTAAAGCAGTGATAGCCTCTACACCTCTGTGTCTGTTTTAACTGCTGGCCATTTCATAGGCGTGGCGCAAGTGACCCCAAACACACACACACACACACACACACA
>JAOXYL010000036.1:13243953-13254191 GCA_028564955.1 Terapon puta | reverse complement strand
TCTTTTCCTGATTTCTGTGTGTGTGTGTTTGTGTGTGCGTGTGTGACAAATGACATTGAGGTTATGCCCTGTGTGTGTTGAGGGATTTTTTCCCATGTCTCACTTATTCACTGATTACATCAACTTAACATTTTGGAATTTAGTCTCCAGGTACAGCATGATTGTGTAACCATGAACTGTTTCATTGTGGTTAAAAGACGGTGATCACAAATTGACATTTTTTATTGAAAAATCAACATTAAATTGACAGTATATAACACGATGAACCCTTAATGATCTTTTAATGTAGTTTACAAGGTTGTTAGCAATTTTTTCATAAAAAGAATAAGAAGGAAAAGATCAAATAGTATGAACTTAAACTTTAGAGCTGCCACAATAACTTCCGGAGATTCACCTGACATTTTGCTCACCGCTATGCACCGTTTCATCCAATAATAAGTTATTGGAGAGGGAAGACAAAACTCTCGGGGGCGACAAGACTGCGAGCCTGTTCGCATAATTTATTCAAAAGATGCATTTGTACCAGCGACTCCTGTGTCGTTCTCACAAGTGTCTGCAGAGCGTTCCTCTTTTGTGGAACAGCTAATACTCGGTGTGACCAGGCGTGTTCTTATATTCGCCCTGCCTACGTCGCAGGGTGGGAACAAGTGTGCTTTCATAACTTATGAGATATCATCATGGACAAAGCGATCATACTAAATAGGCCAGAGTTCTTTAAAATTCTTTACATTGTAAATGATAATAATAGCTTTGGGAGTCGGGGAGATGTTGTCGGCGGACGGGAATGCATTTGCATGCCGGAAAGAGAAACATTTAACAATCTGCAGGTCCTTTTATTATTTACTCTATTCTGTCAGCTTCAGTGTGGCGCCGTTCACGCAGCCCCACGGATCTGACTCCCCCAGTTTTCAGGAAGAGAAAATTACATCTCTGAAACATCCAAAGGACAGAAGGGGAGCCCTGCACTGCGCCTAAAATTAAATACAGATACCAAATAAACTTTGGCTATAGCCTGCTTTGCTGTGCAGTTATTTTTTCAAATGCCGATTGACGCTGTGTTGAGAGTTTATCTGACAGGAAGCATCAGCCTGAGATGAATATTGGAAGTCTTAGTTTGCAACTTAACAAGACAAAAACCACCCGCGTATCCCTTTCGTCGTTAAAAGTAATTTGTTTGTCCTGCTACTGACTGACGCAAATGAATCACGTTCGTGCGGCTATCAGGCAGTAGGTTGAAGTTAAGCTCAGAATACCTGGCGTGTTTGGATAGCACATTCGGCTGCGGCGGTTTAATCGTTCACAGACAGGGAAATATTAACCCAACAGTCTGCTGGAGAACTTATATTATTTCCTCTGAGCTTATTATAACTCTCAGACCCGTGTTCCATAATCATACCATTTAGTCTTAATGACATTTTCATTTAATAAACGTCCTGCTCTACTGCTGAGTGGTATTACACATTAGCAATTCAATCTTATTATGGTTATTAATAGAGGAAAGCGAGCAGTTAGCGGGCGCGGTGATCAGCGCGATGGCAAAAACCAGCAGTTGGAGGTGAGGGCGCCGGAGGTGACGGCAAAACTCTGCTTAGAAGTTACCCGACACGTGGCGCAGGTAGCTGAGTGCTGGAGCGCAGGTCTCGGTTAATTAGGATGCTTTCGAGCCAGTAAAGTTTGCCACCGCGACATTTATATGCATCGAATATTTAGATTTGAGAGCCGACTCCTGCAACTTGCCATTAGGTTAATGAAAAGCGAACATGTAGAGAGACAAACACATTTTCCCCTTTTCTCTTCATCTGTTCGGAGAGGGGGGAAAAAAACTAGAAACTTTGTAAAAGCTTTTGTTTAGTGCAGGCGAACAATGCTGAGGCCAGGATTTTTTCTCTTTTTTCAGGGGCTAAAGAGTAATATCTTTAAGTAGTGTGACAGCTGGAGCGGCTAGTCGGCTTCAAGGGAGGCGGACACACCGGGCACACACACTAAAACGAGCGCGCACACACACACACAGGGCCGATGGATTGAAGTGGTTGATAAATCACGTTACAGATGAGCATTTAGAGGACCACATACACAGGGATGTAGGTGGGTGCTCTGGCGTCGCACACACAAACACACGTGCTAATTACACACAGTAACCCATCCACGGGGTTTAATATGAAATAATGCGGAAACAATTAGTCATTTCATGGATTAGTCAATTGAATGACAACAATGGTGATAAATGTTTATTGGTTTTAGTCATTTATTCAGCGGAGATGTTGTAAATCTGCTCCTCCTGTCGTATCAAATGTGAGGACTTGCTCATTTATATCATTGTAAATGACATAAATATGTATCATCTTTGTGTTTTGAACGGTTGAGCGGGCAAACCAAGCAATAAAAAGATGTCGCCTCCGGCTCTGGAAATGCTTTTTTTGAGGCATTTTATAGACCAACCAACTCTTCAGTTCATCAGATAATTAGCCTGCAGAATGGTCAATAATGAGAAGTAGCTACAGCTCCACTATAAAATATCAGCGTGTTGAAATCACAGCAAAAAAAAAAAACGGGCGCTTTGATCATCTTGTTATGACTCAGCAAGCACCTGCAGCCCTATTTTGTCCTACAAATGAGTCTGTTTCTGTGAAGCTATGCCAGCAACAATGAGCAAAACAAATGGCAGGTAAATTAAGGATTCCTAGACATAACCCAGTTTGGAAACCAGGCCAAGTGTCCCCGGGAAGCAGGGAGGGACCGGGCCCGGGCTGAAATCACGTTTGCTGGAGAGCGCCTGTCTTGTAGTGTCGCGTGCTGACGGGAGGTCGCAGAGGCTCCCAGATTTACAGCGTCATAAATGGCTCAAGTGCAATCTGCTCGTGGGCGTTTTTGTACAGTAAACACACAGACGAGCCTCCGCGTCCTCGTGCACCGGGAGCGTGTGCCGGCGAGACGTCCTCCGCTGGCAATGAACGGGCTAGGCGATAGCACCTGCAGTAATATTATGGAAATATGGCCCTGTTTTCTGCTTCGTAACAGTGAAGGGGTGGGGGGTGTGGGAGGAGGGTAAAGTGTCCGGCGCCCCATTGATGCTATGAGCGCCGTGAGCACAATGAAGCTCATTTAAATAAGGTGACAAAGTTGGCCGGCAGTTCATTGTCAGCTGGGACACCACAGGTTCTTTTCATGTCTACCCATTGAGCCTGAGACACAAAGTTAATTTAGTCTTGGCCCGCAACCCAAACACAATAAACCACGCTGAAGCTATTGTCTCCCGACTCACTCGAAGGAGTCGAAACATTTTTGGGGAGCAGCTCGCGTTCAGGAAGTCAACCTGGCTGTTTTCATGCAGCTCTCAGTTACAATAAACTGACGTGTGAATCGCACCTTTTTTTTTATGGACTCAGATTCATCCTTTTTTTTTTTTTTTGTAAAAAATGACACGACACACACTCACTTGTGTTCCCGTCTTGTACACGTGCGTATAAACACACATGCGCGCACCGCAACCACCAATGATGTGGTTGATTTCATTCGGCTCCCATGAGGTTGCTCGGAGAGAGGGAGAGAGGCCGACATCTACTTACCATTCTGTGTGTGTGAGTGTGTGTGTGTGTGTGTGAGAGAGAGAGAGCCAGTGTGTGTGTGTGTGTGTGTGTGTGTGTGTGTGTGTTAATGTGTGTTTGTGTGTTAATGTGTTTGTGCAGCCTTAATGTTTCTTAGCCCGCTGGGCGTCCATCTGTGGGTTTGTCTGGTGTCATTTCCACTCTACATATCCTGCTACTCTTCTCTCCATCTCTCTCTTTCTCTCACTCTCTCTCTCTCTCTCACACACACACACACACCCTTAAAATACTAAATACACTAAAGACGCACCACATGCACAGCCATTACATCGTTCATGCGCACATAAAAGTCGCGCAAAATACAATGAACCACACGCATTAAACATGTAGACGTGAACGAACACACACTGCTCTCTCTCTCTCTCACACACACACACACACACAAACACACACACACACACACACACACACACACACACACAACAAGAGCCCCTGGGTGCGATAGAGGTGCCTCCTAATACATCCTATTTATCATGCAGCAGTTGAACCCCCCTCATTCTAACCAGCACGCACACACACACACACACAGACACACACACACACACATTTTATCCTCATAAAAGCACTGCCTGCATAGATCGGCCATTAAGATATAAGAGTGTACGAACGGAAAACCACTGGTGGGCTGATAATTCATTTACAAACTGACTGAGGAGGGATGCTATACTGTGTGTGTGTGTGTGTGCGAGTGTGTGTGGTGAATAGTAACACACAAACCGATTAAGAGAGGGAGGGAAGGACGGAGGCGTGGGGTGAGAGGAGGAGAGACGAGGAGGGAGAGATAATGGAAGCGGAGGCAAGTAGGAAAGAAAGAGAGAGAGAGAGAGAACGGCTGATAGAAATAAAAGAGGAAATGATTGAGGCGGACGTAAGAAGGAAAAGGGGAGAGACAGAAGAGAGGGGCAAAGGAGAGACTGACAAGCGAAAAAGGCAAGACACAGGAGAAAGGTTTCTGATAAAAAGAAAGAAAAAAGAAAGGGGGAGTCTTGGAAGATAAAGACGTTGGGAAAAGGCACGAGGAAGCCCGAGTCATTAAGGAGAGGGAAAGCAAAAGAACAAAAACATTTGCACAAATTGTATAACTCCTGACATCCATTTGAAATCACTGCAGCTATACAGAGAGCAAAGTCTTCAACGTGTAACCACAGGGCATAACACGCTTTTACCCTCAAACAGCACAAAAATCCACCTGAATCATGTGTCAGAACTATTATTTGACATTTAAAGCGCCGCCTCTCCTCCATCTTTGAACGAGCCATCTAATCCGAGCGGCAGATTCCACGAGCTCTGTCCGTCTCCTGTTGTCTCTTCCTCTGTTATGTACTTTTTTTTTTTTCTTTTTCTTTTTTTTTAGAAGCCTGTCCAGTTTAGATCAAAGGGGCAGAGCAGATAAAACATATCGAGACAAATCCGAGCGTTTCACTCTCTCTGCCTCTGTCTGATAATGTCAGCGTTGCTTTGGTCTGGCCCGGATCAGACCCGAAAAAAAAAAAAAAAGACAATCTGACAGACAGATTGAGGAAGAGAAAAGACTTTCAAAGGCGGCGGTGGCCGGGAGACAAACAGGTGGACAAGCTTTCCATCAGAGGTGTTAAATTCGCCATCACATAGTTTGATTAATAAGGCAGGGGTAGAGCGTGGGGGGGCGGTGGGTACGAGGTGATGGGGGACAGACAAGGGGAGGAGGAGAGGAGGCAGAGCGAGAAAGACACGGACAGACAGAACGACAGGTGCTTTTGCGCTGGATGATGTGTATTATATTAATCATAATCAGTTGGTCAATTATGGTAAATAACAGTAAAGAGCTTCTGCCGCAACCTGCAATTATTACTGATGACACATTCAGCTCAGTATCAGCCCAGGGATGACACACACACACACACAAACTAAAACACACACACACACACACAAAAAAAACACACGCTCTTGTTTGAGGCAGTCTAATGATATCTGATTGATAGTCTGCAGAGAGACAGAATGTCCTCCAGCCCGGTGTGCGTGGATCTGTGTGTTGCCTGGCTTTTGTTTTGTCTGTGTGTGTGTGTGTGTGCTTAACCATGCGTATTTGGATTTATGTAGACTTGAATGCATGTGGGTGTACTGTTGTGTGTGTGTGTCTGTGTTTGTGTGTGCACCATTCAATTGCCACTGCTATAAATAGCCCTCTCTCTTTCTGTATTTTGGGATGGGGACATGCCATCAATTGTGCCTCACAGTTTGAGGTTACACTCGGGTCTCTCTGAATAAATCTTACAGCTGAATTTGACAGGTGCTAAGATGTGTCGAACTTAAATTTAAATTCATATCTTTTGTGTTAAAACCATAAGAACCAAAATGAAGAAATTTAAGTTTTTTCTGCCGTAATAGCGGCCCCTTACATTAATGTTCACCAGAGGGTGGGGGGGTTTAAATCAGACCAACACTGCTGGTATCAGAGCTGCTTCAGAGGTTACGTAATGACTGTTCCCACGATGGCAAGTTTACATATATTATTCAACTACAACCTCCTGAACATTTGCAGATGTTTTACTGCCTTTTCATTTCCATTTATCAACGCTGGTGAGCTGTAGTGGAGAAAAAGAAAACACTCCGTTTACTCAAGGCTACTGGCAACTTGCATAAAACAGGTGGCTTTATTCACTGCACTTCACAGTGTCACATACAGTGACTTTGCCCTCACACACAAGAGAGGCTCATTTCAGACTATATCACATGCATATGTCACCCACAGGGCTCGACTCAGAAGTTGACGCCGATCATCAATCAACACACCCTAAACAAAAGGAATATCTGAATCCTACTCATGAAAAAGCATCCAAATACTTGAATGTCTGGGTCCAATTCAATAGTCCAATGTCAGCCTGGGCAGGAAAAAAAATGGTTTAAACACCTGCGGCATGATCATAATTTATGTTTCTTTGAACAAAAAGGGAGAAGCATTTAAATTTCAGTGCTGCTTTAATTTGACGTCCAAATCACCGCCTTTGTCCTCAGTTTCATCCTCCTAACGACATATCCGGTATCAATCAAAACCAAAACTTATGGTCGGCTAAAGATGGGAAAAAAAGAGAAAAAGGAATGAAAAAAAAGACACGACCAGAATCTGCTGCTACAGAAACAGAATTCAAGCCAGGCTTTCTGCCATTGTGGGTTTTTTTTTTCCCAGGCAAAGCGAGAGCAGCATCCAGCTGACAGAAAACAAAAGAGCAACGGCAGAAATAGATAGAGACAGAGGGGTGGACAGCCACAGACGGAGAGGGAAGATCTGTTGAAATACCAAACTGATTAGCCGGTGTTTCTGACATTTAAATGCCACGTTTACATAAAGAAATGTTTCATAGGAATATTAATCACTCTAGTTAATTCACGAGGAGATGTGAAATGGATCCATGGTGCTCGTGGCGGGAGGAAGGGACGGCGTGAAGAGGCTGCGAGGGACAAACAGAGAGGGAACATTGGCAGAAGGGTGTGTTATTGGTATTGATGGCAATGTCACAAAAATAGGAACTACAAAATGTGAGCTGAGTCATTACCGTCGCAAGTCTCGCCCTCCTTTATTACCAGCCAAAGATACAGGGATCCTGGTGACCTTCAAAACCCAACGGGGTCCAGCGAACCACAATAGAACCGGGAATACATAAGAGGTACCATTTATTTAATGGCTTTTATCGAAAAAAGGACCCGTAAAGTAGTGGGAATGCAAACATTTTCAGCATACAGTAGGCTGTCTCGGTTTAAAATGAAACCTCTTTTAAGTCAATGGTCCGAGTGCGGCACAGCCCATTGAGTTAATAGGTGAAATCATGTTGTCTACCTTGAAACATCTTCATATCGACTGCTGGGCCAAAACAACATCTCAACATGTGGCACCGCGGTCGCTCCGGTGCTCGTTTCAAGCGAGCAAAAGCCTGAACGTATTCCGGCATTGAAGCACTTTGCTGCTGACATTCAAAGATGGGAATGAAAAAAAAAAAAAAAAAGGACAAGGAGAAGAAGAGTGAGAGGCAGACGCGGTAACGGAGGAAAAAAAAAAGGCAGTTCTCTTCTGTGGCATATCTGTAAAAGAAATAAGATTTACGCAAGGTCTGTCTGTCCGATGACGTTCCATTTAAGTTTGTCAGACGGGAAACCTAAATCGAGGTTAAAATTTGTTCAGGTGCTGGGGCTTATTATCGCGTATTAGGCGAGGAGCCGCATTCTGCCCGCGGGCCAGCCGGTTTGCTCACCGCGGTGCTAAGCAGCCTGTCTCGAGCTGTGGCGCGGGGATGAGTGACCATAATGACAGCCCACGAGTGCTCCTCTGCAGCACAGCTTTCATTAACACACTGCCATCTTGATCCATCGCGCTTGTTCCACATGACACGTCAGGGTACTTACGGGGTGTTGCTAACTGGCTAACACTGCCTCCGTCCTCTCCCTTCCATCTGCTGACAGCCGTGGCAGCCAGATATATAAAAACTGACATTATGACTGGCCAACAAGAGTGCAAAACAGACGAACCGAGCGCGTGTAATCTGGACAGGGATGTATGAGCTGTGACAAGTGTTGGGTTAGACTCATTTGTTGGGCCAATATTTTTAATATCAGATGCTGGCAACTCGGCGTGCTGTGACTGTGACTGATGGTCTTTCGTGACAGCAACATAAAATCAAAAACGTCTCGCGCATTTTATTAGTTTTATGTATTGTTAAATTGCATTTTTATATATCTGGCCCTAGAAAAAAGGCAGCAGTGGCTCAAAACTCGCCTGATTTGTTTAACCTCTGATGTTTTTTGTTTGAAATTTACTTTATTATAACAGATTTTCATGTCACATTGCTGCTTTCCCAGAGTCAAACACCCCCTCCTAGTTGAACCCTCATGTGTGCGTGTTTTTTTTTTTTTTTATCCACCTCCGTGTAAAACTGAAGAGCCACATGACGAAACGCGAGCGCCGAGCCCCGGAATTACGTCACGTCTCCCAGAGCATCTCAGGTAATCTCCTCCGCCTGACTGGAAAGCCACGAAAGATCTGGAAATTTTTAAAAAGGCGCGCCCCGGGGCTCGGAGCGCGCTTAACACAACCGACTCCCCGGGAAGTTCGGCCCGCGAAAGTGCCGTATTCATAATGACCGCGGGCTTAAGTATACTAGCCTAATGGCCATCCTGTTCTGTTAAGCTAAGTGGGACTCTCGGCCGAGCGCAGTCTATCTATAGCTGAGCGACCACGGACATTACGGCTTTTACAGATATGACTGAATAGTTGTGATGACAATGAGCAGGCCTGAGAGGGGAAATTGGATACTTAATGGAGAGATTTTCGCCGATGATCATCGTTGTCTCTCTCCATCTCCGCCCCTCTCTCTCTCTCTCTCTCTCTCTCTCTCTCCCTCTCTCTCTCGCCCTCTTTCCTTCCCCACCTCTGTGCCGCCACGGCTCCGCGCTCCCTTCCTTTCTCTTTTCCCTTACATCCTTTTATCTTTCTCCCGTCTCACTTTGCTAGCCCCCCCCCCCGTCTTCTCTCTCTCTTCCGAGCCCTAAGTAGCCACAAATGGTCCCTAATAGCCTCCAATGGAGATGAATTGATCGTTGTGTGAACCGAATCGATAGGAGATTGCTTTTTTGCTGTACACAGTGGGATACGGCGCAGGCAGGCGGCCTTAATTAAGTTAACAGTAAACCACGATTGCTTCGGAGTTTTATTAGGAGAATAAAGTTTACGACGAGAAGGGGAAAGAAAAAAAATTCAGAGAGAAAGCCGAGGAAATAAAAAAAAGTGGGAGCATATATTTACCTCGACGTGTTTCTGATTTGTTGCAACACAGTCGTGATGCTCCCTGTCTGACTCATAAAGTGTCTGTTGGACGTTTTCTCGCTTCCCATACCTCCTTCTCCTCCTCCATCTCTTTCTCCGGCAACTCCTCGCTCTCTATCTCACCCTACCCCGTCTGACCTCGTCTCCTTCCCTCCCTCCCTCCCTGTCGTCTATAATGGGATGAGCAGCAGAATTTGATCAGCAGTTTTTTAAAGGTCACAGAACCAAGCGAAAACTCTCAGCCAAAAAAGCGCCGAGGGAGCGAGGGAAGAGAGGAAGGAGATTGAGGAAGAAGGGGTGGCGCGAGGGGGGGCGCGGAGGCGAGAGGGAGAGATAACAGGCCCGGCCGAGAGGAGGACGCAAGGAGAGGAAGGAAGGGGAAGGAGGCGCTGCATCGAGAGCAGGTAGACGGTGGCGACGGTAGAGGGAAGAGACGGAGATGGACGGAAAAACGAAGGGGAAAGGGAAAAGGGAGGAGGAAGATGAGGTCATTTTGTTGTGTTACGACACATCAGATCTGGTGACAGATGAATGCATATTAAATATGCAGGAGAGGAGAAGAGAGGGAAGAGAGCAGGGGGTGGCGAGAAAGAGAAAGAAGGGACGGGGAGGAAATGAGAAGATGAGGGGAGATTAGCGGAGAGAAGGTGAGGATGGAGGAATCGGGAGACGGAAGATGAGACGTTTTCACGTCTCTCTCGCCCGCCGCCTCTCTCCCTCTCATCTCCCCCTCTCACTCCGGCGACCGTCGGATCTTAATCACCTCGCCATCTCTCCGGGCCCTCTCATCAGATCCCTCGGCCAGTCTCTCTGTCCCTCACCGTCTTATTCTCCCTCCT
>JAOXYL010000036.1:13217975-13241193 GCA_028564955.1 Terapon puta | reverse complement strand
TGTGTGTGTGTGTGTGTGTGTGTGTGTGTGTGTGTGTGTGTGCAGTTGAGTAAAAATAACAGAAAATAAAGACATTCGCTTGCTACCTAAGCGGTTGGTGTTTAAATACTTCTCGTTGATCGTGTAGAACACTTCATATCTGTCTCCTTTTGGGCTAAATGAAGCTAAATGTGCTTTATATTTACTTTTTCCATTCTTACTTTTTTCTTTCTTTCTTCTTTGTCTCCTCCTTCTTCTTTCTCTCTCTCTCTCTCTCTCTCTCTCTCTCTGTGTGTGTTAATATATTTAGCAGTGCCATATCGTACGCTGTGCTGACTTCATTAACTATCCCAGCGTGAGGCTCCAGTGACTGAATGATAATAACCTACCGCACACACACACACACACACACACACACACACACACACACAGAGCCCTGGGAGTGTACATGTAACAGTAATGCATACATAACTGATTAGAGTTTACCTCATTATAATGAAAGTGCTAATTGTAAACGCATCCTCTTTAACCTCACAGACCTTTTAGCGAGTCCGTTATGAAGGAGTGGACTCATCATTAAAGCTCTAATCAGGATCCTAATCAGGAAAGTCCCAAATAAGTTGAGTGTGAGGTGAACCGTCCTCAGCTAAATGAGTTCAAATTGTTTTAAAACAAAAAAAATTATAGCAATGTTTTCTCTGTTATCATAGTTGCTCTGCAGATGGATGCAGATTAGGGCTTAATATGACCAGTTAATCAGCTAACAATGGGGATGTAGTACGAAGATAATCCTTTTAGAATCGCAGCCACCATAGACATGATTTTCATTAGGGGTACTCTGCTTGTTCTTCCCCCCCGTAAATCGATTGATGGTATTGCTTTTAACATCTAAAAAACAAAGCAAAAGATGTCAGAAATTCCCAGAGCCCAAAGCGAGCTCTTTGAAAAACAGCTCACTTTGTACAACCCAAAAATTCAAAATATTCCGTTAATGATCGTGCGTGAGAAGAAACAGCCTCGAATCCCCAAATGTTTGACACTTTTTGCTCGAGAAATGACTGAAACAGTTATTTGATTCTCAAAACAGTTGTTTTAGTAAATTGTCAATGGGTTTTCCATTCATTTCAGCTCCGCATGTACGTTTGTTTTAATGCCTGCAGCGTGTCGGCTGTGGTTTCATTAGGGTTCAAGTGATTAGGGCTCAGAACAGCTTAAAGTGGCGGTGGCAAGTTAAAAGGAGTGTTGACACTGATGGGTCTCTTACTGTGTACATTCCACCTCCTTCTTAAGAGCGTTAGTGGTTTTCATGGTGTGACAACCCACAACTGTCAGGTGGTTTTTTTTTTTTTTGGGAAAACACTTGTAGATTTGTTGTTTCTAACCATTAATCTCCTCCTCCTCCTCCTCCTCCTCTCAGGTCAGCGTGTTGGAGCGTCAGGTGATAGACTTCCTCGGCTACCAGTGGGCTCCGATCCTGACCAACTTCCTCCACATCATCGTCGTCATCCTGGGCCTGTTTGGCACGATCCAGTTCAGGCCGAGATATGTCACTGGGGTGGGTTTCATACACTCACACACACACACTCACTCAGCCATTTTACATATCCTTTGCCCTAGATTTAGCAGCAGCCTCTCATTACCCCGTGTTCTGCACCCTCTGCATTAAATAACGAGGACTGGTTAATATTGGAGTGACAGTTTAAAGGGGTTTTTTTTCCGGTCTCACTGGGCGTTAGTTTGCGATTCGTAGGGTTCACAGCACTGCCTTCCATAAAAACCGTATCATAGTCTTTAACTGCACCGTGCACAAATATTAAATGTAACGTGTTTACACTCTTCACCAAACCTCGAAAATTCAGTGAAATAGAAACGCTGCACATGTGTTATAAGAAACGTGGGCCAGTTTTCATAAAACCTTAAAATACACCCTTACTGGTGGATCCAACGCTGAAGGGAGACAATGCCAGTTTTATGATATATTATGAATACACTAAATAAAATGTTAGGGCAGTGGGAGTCAGAAGAACTTGCCAAGTGGAATTATTTGTTTCTCTTTTCCGTCTCTGGCAGCTGCCCGATAAAATCATTTATGTTTCAGGAAAACTTTAAGAAGTTCCCACAGAGACTGCAGCCCTCCCACACATCACATGACCCCTCCTAAAGCCCTTCACGTGCACACGCAGAGAGAATTTGAAATAAGATGCCTCAGATAATCAAAGTTGGATCCAAGCTTATAAATTGTGCCGCGCCTCCGTCATTCATTCATTCTTTGCAAGTCTCTCTCGCACGCATTTTCTCTCCGTGTCGGGTTTGATTCGGGTGATCGGTTGCACTCTTCTGCTTTTGTTTTTGCGCTTCTGTATCGTGATGGCATCAAAAGCGAAGCCCCCCCCCCTCCCGTGTCTCTCCTCTCCGTCCGACTCGCTCCAAACGCAAGACACGAACATGCTTTTTTAATTCTCCGACAAAAGCCTGTCAGATCTCGGCTCCCTCGCTCACGTCTTTCCACCTCCCTCTCCCTCTTTCTCCGCAGTACGCCGCCTGGCTGGTCGTGTGGATGACCTGGAACGTTTTCATCATCTGTTTTTACCTGGAGGTCGGAGATCTGTCCAAAGTAAGAAAACACAGCATTGTTTCTTCCCTGTCCCTATTTTTTACTTTTTACTTACATTCACCACTTATGGCCATGAAAAGACCAAAACCAGCAAAGAATGGATTCTACTGGTGCTGTGTGTGTGTTGTAAGAGTCATGTAGCTTTCTCCATGATCTATCACAAACATGGGCACTGTAGTTTATTACTTCCTAGTCTTTCCTATATATGGAGTCCTACTGCCGCAAAAAGTCATATGCATACACACATCACACACATACATCCCCTGAAAATAGTGCCCAAATATGCTGGAATTACTCTTTAACTACTCTTGATTTACTTTTGTGAAAACCTACAGTACCCAGCTGTTTTATTTTTAATTGGTCAGTAACGCAACGTTCACAAAATCAAATACACCATCCATCTAGGTTTTCCCATGCTGGGGCCAAATCACCCTACACCTTCAGAAATATGGTTACGCTGCCTCTCTCCCAAGATAACGCTAATTATTGCACCTCAAGGTAACTATATAACTTCTTGAGGGTAAAAATGTACACAAGGTACATATTTGTACAGTTTTTTCTAAATATTAGGGCAGAGTATCAGGAGACAGTGTGTGTTAAGCCAAATTGCAAAAATTCTTTGGTAATCTTAGGTTCAGATTTGAAGGTTTCACTATGTCCTTATAAATCCTTTTAAAGGTAGATTTGAAGCTTTATGGTTGAGTAGCCTTGAAACAAACAAAATACAGAAAGTTGAAGGTGCTGAATCCTGAGTGCAGATGAATGACTAATTCACACTGAATTAAATGCTGTTGTAAACTATTGAACTACTTCTGTTTTTCACAAGTAACAGTCTTTTTTAAGACAAACAAATATGGAGAAAATGAATTTGTTCATGCCTGGGTACAGCTGTACCGGAGGAGGGTACTGTCCCACTGACAAGCTGTTGAATCCTAAAGGTACAAATCTAGCACACTATTTCGGACAGTGTACTCCAGTCCAGAGGAGGGTAATAATGTACTTGGAGCAGTTTAGCAACAAAGTTTAGTCTCCGTACACTCGCTCAAACCCCTTACAGATCATTGCTCTCAGTGCCTGTTGTCTTTTTGATATGCTCTCTGTAGCGTCGCTCCACAGTCGCGAGCCGGCGGCGTGCGATGATGTCCCTGCTTTGACCGCAAGTGCCGAAACTGCTGAGGCGGCTTTCTTCCTGTCTCTTCTGACAGGAAGGGTCGCATGAGGGGGCACGCCGTACACATTCAGTGTAATTTTAGTGTAAATTCAGCCGCCATAATCACGGGGGCGAAACCCTGTCAGCCGTGAACGCTTCCACTGACGCAGTTACACTTCTGACCTGAGTTGTAAAAACATCCCGAGGTGATTCACGCCATTAGATTAAAATCATTCCCTCGTGCTCCTTACTTGTTTCTGGTGTCCTGGCTGACAGTTACATGACGATGTGTGTATGATGGAAGCAGGTCTCGGCGCTGCCAGCACACGCAGATACAGATTTGAGACAGAAGTTGAAGTTGTTTGAATCAGACTCACTTTGCAAACTTTGGCTACTGAACAGGAAAACACAGTCGATTTTTAATACCGATGATCAACTTGGACAATTAATTAGGGCCAATCAGCCCTTCCATAAACACAAGAAATCAGTTGATGGGAGTGCTGATTATGGCTGATTACACTCTTGTGGTGTGGTGTTGGAAAAAAAAAAAAGTAAAAAAAAGAAATGTAGTTTTCCCACCACAATTTGCTCTAAATTACTCGTTCTGTTGGACAGTTATGTAACAGTTCTGCTAGCACTTTAATAAATCACACAAAATTGCAGTTACAGCAGCTCATATCATCTATCCTAATCCTCATCTTATTGGTATTTCCAGCTTTTCGATCATAATTACCATTAGTTTGGTCTGACGCGTAATTGCTGTGCATTCTTCTGCTGGTTTTCCTGTTCCCGCTGGCACTCACTCACTGTTCCATACACTCATCTCATCCCCAGCCTGTCTGCTCTTCCCACACACACACGCACAAACACACACACACACACACACACACCATGAGCCTTGTTAACTTTTGTTGCCATCCAAACTATAGCTAGAAGATTTACAGCGAGTCAACAGTTGTATAAATCCCCCACCAGCTTCTGTCAAGAAACCTGCAGCTTCATTGATCTCTGATTTTAATGATATTTACACCTCTCACTGTCTCTGGTGCCGAGTTTTTAACAGCTACAACAACCACTGCAGCTGGGGGCTGGCTTTTGGTCTCTATTCCACCAAAATATGAGTGTGTGTGCCATGTTAGAAGGCTTGAGAGTAAGTTAGGAACATCTGGAAGAGCTGTGTAATAAGGAGCAAAGGTTAATGAAATAGAATAAAATTAACTAAGACACAGAATGTATCATTTATATTCTATTATGAAATTATACGAGTCTAGTATTTCTCTTCATTTAATGAGCAAAAAAAGACGCGTATTAAAAGGGCTCCAGCTCTCCAAACTAAAATCGTCACATCTGGTTTCTAACGAGGGTGAAGCAGCCAGTTAATTAGGGACACCTTTATCAATTACCTGCTGACCAATCGGAGAGCGGCACGCTCGAACCAGACGCTGAACAGCTTGTTTTTATGACCAGAGCAGTTTGCGTGCGCCTCGCTCAAGGGCGCATCAACCTTGACCCAGTTACTGAGGGAGAAGGGAGCTGCGTCCGTACCCCCACACCCCCTCACACCCCACCGAGCGCCCGCCCGCCCCTGCCCAGATTCACCAGCTGTTGTGCGATACGAATCCATCACCTACCGTTCCAGGGCTTGTTTACTGACCTGAGGGTTATTATTACAGCGGACCACATGTAAAACACAAGGATGGCCGTGTCTGTCATTGTCGCCGCTCTGCTCGAACCGAGAACCTCGCCAAAATATGGTGGAACCAGATTTAATTCTCTGTCAGGAGGGCTGAACAACGTCAAATGCAAAAGCCACTCAGGAGCGCCATCTCGCTCTCCCAGAACTAATCGTGTCAAGAAAAACAGTTGACAGTGAGACAAAAAACTATTCAACAAGTCACCTCTGAAGACCAGAAATATATATTTGATAACATTTTTGTCAGTAGATTGATGTCTTGAAAGTTCAGACAAACACTTTGTTGACCCACGTTGTGTTTAACCATCTGCATGCATCTGTCGAACTATTCACCATGCTCCCAACTGTACACCGCCCAAAGTTCAAAGGTTCATGAGAGGCTTGAACTTAATTTTCACTGTGTCGGTAGTGTTAGCCAACAGTATCAGGCGTTGGATAAATTGATAAACCATAATAGGCATCTATAGTACCTCTGAAAATAAGTTCGATGTTCATACACAGCCCTGAATGTACGTTGAATTGGGGAGTCAATAAATATTCACTGTATCTTAAAGCCACAAGTCGTCTGAATGATTCCTGCTTACTACAAATGTTATGGTCCCATAATAAACAGATTTTGCTTTGATTTCATTGAAATGAACTAATCAAAAGGATGCAGAAATAACTACATCATGATGCTGACTTTTAAGGTGTCTGAAGTGACGCAAGACAACAGCAGACAACCACTGAAACGCTTGTTTTCGAAATCTGGACCAAAGCCAACATGCATTTTCATTAAAAGACTGAAACCAAAAAGAAAATCAGGTGTCAAAGTCAACAGCGGCAACGATAGCCACACAGGCGCAGGATGAAATCCAACGTCATGACGGCAAAAAATAGACACGGAAGGTCTAGATTTAGGTCGCAGAAGATCAAAACGACATGGGCTGGATAGAAATCAAAGAGCATGATGAGCATATACCATAGTGACACATTTTTCCTGCCAAGTCTAGCCTGTTTTTTTTTTTTTTTCTTCTTTTCTGTATCCTTCACAGTGAGCGAAACTGGATCAGAAAGACTCGTTGGTATTTGATAAGGGTAATGATGATGCGCTCTGTGCTTGAGGAATACTGTGATGTAAATGAAAATCTCACTAATCTTCCTCTCTGTCGCCTTCCTATGCCGCTCTCCTCTATCTGTCTCGGCCTGCCTCCTCCCGTGCCGCGCGCTCTTCATCTCCGCGCAATTCATCCCTCCGCTCACCCTATAATCAAGTCTTTTTCATGTTGTTTTGCAAAGTGCCGATGCGAATCCATCCCGTGCTCCTCTTCCGTCTCGCTCCTCTTCACCTTCTCGCCCTCTTTTCACTCGCTCCCTTCCTCTGTATTTCCAATGTCAAGACTTGAGGAAATGTGTCCCTGTCAAGAAGGCACTGCTATTTATGGTCAACACCAATTCGCAGCGCGGTTGGCTTTATGTATCGGCCAGTACAGAGTGCCAATTTAATGCATTACTTTATACACTCAGGCCATTGCTTTGGGGTCACAGGACAAAAGTGATTGCGACAGCCTCCATTTTTCTTCATTACAGAGATCTGACATCTATTCTGTGTATGTGAGAGGCAGAGATTCATCCTCGCTTTGATTCAGGCCATATTATCACTGGCCCTTGGATTTGTACTGTAGCTTTGATGTAATTTTCTAGTGCCAACACCCTATTTTATCCATGAATAGACCTGAAATGTGCAACCCCAGCGCCAGTGTATGTTTATTAAAGCAATCATCAGGCTGTCTGAAGGTAAATGAAAACTTAAAAGCCAGGCCTCTCATTCGGAATGCGTGTAATGTATTTCCATACATTCAGATGTATTAAGAGAAAATATTGCAGAATAGACAACAAATCCATTTAATTCCTTTCATGGTGAAGGACATGTTTGTTGTGCAAAGTGTCCATTTGAGCATGCAGAGCTCTCCTCGCAGACTACTTGGCGTTCAACAGCTGAACTGCAAATATTCTTGGTGTTGTAGTGCGGGAAAGTCACAGAGACTGGGGCTGCGGAGGTGTGCAATTTGGCAAACGCCTATCACATTTCTTCTAGATGTGGAAGGTAAACCCCAGATAGTGAGTGGAAAGGTGGGAGAGACAGCGAGGCGGGGGAAATGCGTCAGAGTTTGTCAGCTCAGTTTGGATGCCCTGAAGTCGGCAGCCAGATGGACGGACGTTGGAGGAGCAGACACATCGTGGCGACGGACATAATGGGAAGGCGGCTTTGATGAGACATCATTAGCGTTAGAGTCAACGGGACATGTTGCGTGTCGGTGATGAGTCACTGACATTGTCCCACGCGTACGGTTGGGGCTGCAGCTCAAAGTTGGAGCGCGACAAGAAATTATATTTTGAGCTTGACAGTTGGAGCTTGACACTAGAAACAGCAGTTGACAAAACAGTCTCAGCTTAATGTCCACTCGCCGACTTGTTCTGGCGCTTAATGCGGCCGCGTCGCACACTTCTCATCAGCAGACTTAAGTTTGCTCATTTGCAAAGGAAGTGTAGGAGTTCAGACTTGCTGTGATTCCGAGCAGCCCCCTCATCCGTTTTAAAGTTTTGTCACAAAGTCATCTGGCAAATTAGGGCTTTGGCTTCACAAGCGAGCACTCGTTCCTCTCAGATTGCTTTGTTTTCCTACTCTTTACCCCACAGTTGTTGCAACAAAACATAAGCTTATTGTTCAGTTTGGCAACAGCAGACAGTAAAATGAAATAGCCCCAAACTGATGTTAAGTTTCATAGATGATGCACATCCTCTGAGGTAAAAAGGGGCATACCAGTGATTTAGTCTTGCACCTCCGTAAAGTCAGGAGACTGAGGGGGCAGATTAAAAAAAGAAAAGCTCACCCAGATGACATTATCATGGTTAATTATTCAAACCACTTTTCCTGTCATGCTCTCCACATGAGCAATATGGTGACCTCCTGGAGCCAAATTTGGAAGCTCTCTGCAGACACATTTCACCAGGGATGATTCAGCCCTCATCTGGTGCCAAGTGGATATATTTTTAATCTTCCAGGTACACACAAAGCGCGTAGGCAAGTCTTGGAACGGTGACACTCCCACAACAGCTGCTCGTCTCGTGATTGACGGTCGAGCAGCGTTTCCTCCACCTCCCATCCCCCGTGTACCTTTTGCGATAAAGCTGCGTCACCAGATTCTTGTGACTTTCTAAAAAACCCACTGCCAAAGAGCACTGCGCGCAGCCAATTTGCCAGGTATGCGGAGGTGTGAAAGAAAGCTGGGATTTCACTTTTCTCTTAAGCTATATTTTTTTACCATTCTTCTTTCACTTTGTGCTGTGCAACACAATGGGTGGCTTTCAGGATACTGTGCTATCGTCCCTGCTTGCACAAATATCACGCCTTTTGCCCCACCTTCAACCACTCTGAGCACCTGCAGAATTGTTCCACTTTTTTTGCCATTACCATTATAATGACCAGGAAAAAAGGGAATAAACATGCAAATCTGAAGCGTTAACCAGCAAATTTTGGGTATTAAGAAACTAGAATATCTGATGATTTAATAGACAACTGATTGATACTACTTTATCATCTGCCTTGTTACGACATGTTTGCCTTCCAAACCGTTTGTGTTTGATGGGACTTTCTATCTAATGTCTATCTTTGCCTTCCATAAGGCCCCTGTAGAGCCCCACAGGCAAGATAAGGTGTACATCCTGTCTTGACAGTAATTTGAGTTTAAGCCCGAGATTCACACCATATATCAGTCTGTCACACTCCCATCCTCCCCGTCACTCGCTGCTGCACTATCTAATATTGCGGCAATGCCATAAAATTAATCTTTAAAAAGATTTTCTGATGTGGCATCCCTGACAGATTTGGAGAGGAGCCTGTGGAGAGAGAACTGTCACCACGCCGCAAACACACACTCGCATATTCAACTTTCTCTTTCTCTCGCACGCGCACACACACACACACACACACACATGTTCACTCTAAGACAGCGAACTGTCAGTAGTCCACTGTATCATATAAAAGATGCAGCCACCCTCTGGGCATCGGATGACACACAGATACAGACGCATAGATACGCACATACACTGCGCTCAGCTGTCAGTCATTTACTTAGGGGGTGGCGTGCTGTGTGGGAGGGTTATCCCGCATGCTTTTCTGCATACTGTATGTGTGAAAGTGCATCTCTGAGTGTGTGTGTGTGTGTGTGTGTGTGTGTGTGTGTGTGTGTGTTTGTGTGTTTGTGTGTGCATGCCTCTGTGTCTGTCTGCTCCGCTAGCAGTCGTGGAGAACCTGTCATTCATTATATCAGTCAGTGGAAAGCATGAGGGACACACACACACACACACACACACACTTGCATATGTGCACACACCAAATCCAGACAGTTTCAAAACAGTGCCATTGCGAATCCCACATCTGTCCAGGCATCTAATTTCAGCCCGCAAACACACAATGGAGCGATGACAGAGAGAGAGATAGAGAGAGAGAGAGAGAGAGAGAGAGACAGAGAGAGAGAGAGAGAGAGGGAGAGGAGTGACCGCGGGGGAAAGTGGTAAGATGAGAGTTAAGAGTGAAAGAGAGAGGAGAAACATGGGAGGGGGGGCACAGAAACTAAAGAGGACTGAAAGATTGGGGGTAGAGAAACGAGGCATCAGGGGCGGATGGAGAGACAGAGCGGTTCAGACAGGCGAAGGTATGACGAGAGCTATGGAAGACGACGCGTGATGGGACGAAGCCGCATGCGAATCGCTGTCCCTTTCAAGAGAGGGGAGGAGGGGACAGGGGGGGAAAAAAAGAAAGGAGAAGTAGAGACACAGAGAAAGTTAGAGCCACAAAAGCTCTTAGGAAGATAGGATCGCTTGTCTAACAGAGGGAAAAAAAAGGAATCAAATATGTCCCTTTTATATCAATTTCACATCAACATCAATAGCTGCTGTTGTCAGTGCAGGGCGAGCTTTTTACTGCAGGATGAATTGTAGTAGAAATATGACAGTAAATCAAATTGAAAACCACCCAATTCATCCCCGAAGAAAGTAAAAAAAAAAAAAAAAAAAACAGATTGCAGGGGCCAGTTTGAATGCTAATAGTCACTTAATTTTACTCCCCTCAGTATTCATTCTGCGCCGCCGCTTGAGACGATGAATGAGAGGATCCCACACATTTAATCACAGACGTTCTAGTTAAAACATCCACCCTGATTCACAGAGTTAATGCATCAACCCTGGCTGTGTTTGATCAATGGATGCATTTGTTGAAATCATAGCATGAAATTGCCTTTTTTCATCAGCACATCTCTAGTGGGACATTTCTACCAGCCAATTTTATCATTTGAGCCCTGAGCTATTATTTCTGGTGATTCGATCTGATTATTCGTTGTTACTGTACGGTTTCATGTGCAGCTACGGGAGTTTGTTTTTTACTTGTTTAAATAGAGCCAGCTGATTGAACACAGATTGGCTGGGTGCTGCTGTAGATAGTGGATTTGATTGACTCGCCTGCCTGTAGTCAGACTTGTTCCAGGCTTTGGATAGTGGCTGAAATTCCATCACAATCAAACCTTGTTTTTAATGGATTTGGCTTTGCCGTGTTTGCAGTAATGTTTCTTTTATTGTAATTTTTATTGTTAAACTGCCTATACTTTAAAACCCTATTACTGTAATGCGTAGGTCTTGAAAATGAGCTGAGTAAAGCCTGAGGAATGTCTCAATAATCATGCATGCTGCACTGACACAAGTACAGTAAAAATGGATGTTTACAACAGATAACTTCACCAATCGCCTCTATTTTTCTCTCTCTCTGACTAACATATGGCTTTGGATAATATCTGCGGCGTACTTTTAGGCATATCAGCAGTAAAGAGGGCAATTGCATTATTATTGCCAAGACCACAAAATAAGATCCCAGTTGGAACAAACAAGAATCCTTATAACAAATGTGCCTCATTAAATGGATCTTATGAAATGTTTGCTTGTATCCTTGTATGTAATCAGGGTTGGATAAATAACCAATATTTCCCTAAATATAGTCACTTTTATTGAAATGATGCACGATTTATATACATGTCCAGTGTTGATGTTTCTTACTTTAATGTGCAAAAAAATGTCCCTACAGGCTGCTATTTCAAGCCTCCCAGAGAGGATATCAGTCACGAAGAGCGCAGCAATCCGGTAGTTTCCTTAACGAGAAGTAAACACGCGCGGCATTGTTTAGAAGAAGGTGGTGGAGCCACAGTTTTTGTTGGTGTGCAACATGTTGGTTGGTCTCTGGAAGTGTGATTATATAATGTCCTCTTTCCAGATCCTTCATTGTCATGGGCAAAATATTGTGATCATATCGTATAATGAGCCTGTGATGTCCACCCCCAGTCTGTAAATCCTTTGTTTCATTAAACCTTTGATAATTGATGTTTTGGGAAACAATCTGCACAAACACTATACTGAGATATTATCACCTTATCGCCAAGCAGAAGACACAACATTATCATGCATTTGGAGATGTGTTTCTGGCAAGCCAGCAAATAGAAGTTCAATATTCATTGCTCATTCACTGCAATTAGCTCTGTTTTGGTCCCCACCAGCTCCTGAGTGAAACATCTGGCTCGTGCCTGGCTAAACGCTCCCTGTGTTCATCTGATGTTCACTACCTTTGTCTCAGTGCCATTTGGTGCCGCGCAGGTAGCGTACCCTCTGTTTATCAGAGCATTTAGGCTTCATGCAGCTGCCTGGAGAGAACAAAAACACTAAAGTTGCGAGTGAAAAAAAAACAAAACAATGAGACATGAAATGAAAAGACACTAAATGCTCCACTGAGCTGAGGGGAGCCGCTGAGTCGGGTGATAAATCTCTCTGTGTTCGTCACTTCGAGCGACACCTTTCACATGACACGCTGTCGTTTGAACGATTGCTAATATAAAATTATCGATTTCGGCAGCCTTTACGTGCAGCTGCTTCATTCGAGTGTGCAGATACTTCTTTCTTCTTTTTCATGTACATAAATAGCTCTGATTTTCCAGAGTTCTGGCTTATTGCATGAGTGGCTAGTGCATTTTGAAAAAAAACACCAAAAACCCAATCAAACCACTGAGAGCTTGAATTAGCAGCCCCCCCCCCCTCTTTCATGCAGGCGTGGATCCCACCTGGGGTACGGGCAGCAGCGCTATAATTGGCCCACCAATCTGAAAAATCAAAGGGGTTAAAATGGTTATGTCGAGGCATTTGCTTGAATATGGTAATGGGTTTGGAGTGGTTAAGGTCAGGTTTAAGATCTGGAACGGACCTCATCTCAACCCATCACCCACCCCCCCATATACACACACACACACGCACACACAACAATTCCCTAACACCCCCAACCAATCTGATAGGAGAGAAGTGCTTTAGGCATTATAGGTTAAGGCCTCATCTAACACCCATGGGAAATCACAGCAAAACAATGTAGGGAGATGCACCGTGACTGATGATATTGGTGTGAAATAACACAAGCAGAGTGACATACAGAAAGACCGCAGAGAGAGAGAAAATGGGGCTGGAGCCACAGATAGAGGTTTGGTTAAATAGAGTGAAAAATTGACTTTAGAGAGAATAAAGCTAATATTGTCCTCTCCTAGATTTTCTGCCCTTTAATTTGATGATCTGTTGATCTTTCTGGCTGCCTGCTGGACGGACTGGATGGTCCGACTGATTGTTGTTGTCTGTCGGCTTGCTGCGCTACATGGCGGCCGGAGCTCGTGCCGCATGTGTTTATACAAAGGTGCGCGACTCTGTACGTGTTATATGGAGGCATGATTGTGTCCAGGGAGCAGATGCTGAAGCACTCGAGGGGAAAAAGTGGCAGTCCCTCCCTTATGCCCTCTGTTCATCCACCCATCCATCCATCCATCCAACCAGAAAAGACTAAAAAGTGAAGTGACCTCAGTCCTTCAGTGTTCACATCATTACTTAAAGCCTGTTTTTGTGTTACTGAGTTAGAGTGAACTAGCACATTTGGTAATAACCAGTCCAGCCTGGACTGTGAACTGAACATATCCTCCAAAAAAAATCTGCATCAATAAATTACAAACAGCAAGTTTTGTTTATGTCACATCTGCTTCGACCAGAATCGGAGACCATGTGGCTAAATTATTCATCTCCAAGTGCCCCTGCCAAGGTTTAGAGCTTTGCGGGTCTTTTTTCTTTCATGGAAATACAGTGTCTATGCCAGATTGTGTGTCTTTATTTTGATTGTCAAACTGCTCTTAAATGTGGCTCCTGGTAGCATCAAAATGGCATCACTTGTAGAGTTTCAGACCATTTCAGGAAAATATCGTTTTTACTGGTCTTTTCCTTCCCTTTCCATCCCTCCATCTCCCGGGAGCGGAGGACAAAGGAAAACAGAGAAGTGGGGAATTAAGGGGAAATTGAGAGGGAGAGAGAGGGCAAGAGAGGAAGAGAAAGAGACTAGGGCAAAGACAGGAAGAGGGGAGGAGAGAGGGAGAGAAAGGCAGTGGGAAAACAGATGTGGTTCATTGAAGCGGCACGAGCTCACAGTCAGAGACAAAGACCTGAGAGCATGAGTGCATGATCCTCAACTAGCACAGTGGAAATTATAGACTATGTTTGTTTCTGTGTGTGTGTGTGAGGGAGAGAGAGAGGGAGAGAGAGAGACACACACACAAAAAGAGGGGAGGAAAGAGGCGGAGCAGACAAATAGTCAAAAATGGCCGTTATCACTAATACGAGTCTCACCAGTGTTTTAGTTTGCGAGTCAAACAGCCCATTCATCACGGCGCAGATTAATATCTCAAGATTATTTTGGAGCTATGGGTTCATCATCCTGGTGGGTTAAATGCCGCAGTGCTAAATAAATTCCGCCATATAAAATCAATACATCAATGCCAGTGCGCAGCTGCAATTTAATTGTTTTGTATTCCACTGGTGAGAATGAAACAATTTGAGTTTTGCCTCCTTTGCACAGGTTGTGAACAATGAAACTGTTCATATTTGTCATTGCAAAAATCTCACAACACTGGTACTAGACTTTGTAAAATAGACTTAATTTCAGATGTGTTTTTTTATATTAGATTTTCTTCCATCTGTGGTGGTGGTGGAGGCTTGTTATGGCGGCTCACTGCTGCTGGATGAATAGAAAGGAGATAATACCTTTTTTTTTTATTATTACCAGTACCAGTCTGGTTCCAAGCAATATTACAGACAGTCTAACCTCATTGCAAAGGCACAGGATCATCAAAGGCTGCTGAATGGAAAGAGGAAAACAGAAAAAAAAAGTCCTGTGCCTTTTTAGGTCTGTTTTGTTGTTGCGTGTGGTTTCACATTGTTGAGCGTGAAACCGCGTAGACACCAAAGCATCACATTGACGGGGTTCAAGTTGAAGGAAAAAAAATCAACATAGAGTGGTCATCAGGACAGCTTCAGTGTTCATTGGCATTGATTCTCCAAGTCTCCAAATCCACTGGAGGAATGAACACCATCTCTTCCAAAAAATTTCCTCATTTGGTGTTTTAATGATGGTGGTGTCTTACACGTCCTAAATCTCCCGTTGCTGCTCAGTTGGTTTGACATGTGGTGACTTTGAAGGCCACAGCATATGATTCACATAATTTTCTCATCAACTCATCAAACCATTCAGTGATCCGTTGTGCTCTTAGGATAGGGGAAGAGGTTTTGTCATAGGCTAAAAGGTGATCACTTAAAACAACTTTGCGTTGATGTGCAGTGACTCTTCCGTCCCAGGGGACTAATGGGCCCAAACCACGCCAGTAAAATGCCCCACCGTGCATAATTCCTTGCATATTGCACAAATGCATGAGCATCACGCTCATCAGATGCGCATTTCGACCATGTTTACCAATGTCTTTTCCACAAATCTAAATACAGATGTCACTTTAGCCACTGCTGCTATTGAAACATGATCCAGTTGAGCAGTCTTTGTGACTGAAGCTGCTGCCATCTGTGCCCCAAGCGATGGAGCCTCTTTCGAACTCATTCAGATCTTTTCCTCTCGCCATCTTGATGGAAAATCAGAATCAACTGGGCCTGCTCAGCATTTTTCACGCATAGTTCAGCTTTTTGGGATTATTCGTTATCTTGCTGAGAATCAGATGATCCAGGAGATGTTTAGCCAGTTTAGCAAAGAGCCTTGAACATAGCTGGTTCTGTCCAAAGGTACAGATACATTCTTCCCCTCAAAAAC
The DNA here is from genome assembly GCA_028564955.1 of Terapon puta. NCBI lineage: Eukaryota > Metazoa > Chordata > Actinopteri > Centrarchiformes > Terapontidae > Terapon > Terapon puta. The sequence continues at coordinate 13,225,565 of JAOXYL010000036.1, read as the reverse complement.
TCACAAATTTACATATTACAATATCATCATCTGGTCATTCCATCCAAAAGTGACTTAGCTTGCCCAGGAAATATTCCAACCCTCCAACCACATACTGTTCTTACATTTCAGGTAAGGTTCAGACCACACCAACCAGATTTAGTTTATTAATTAGAGAGCTTTTGGAGGCGCTAAGCTGACCGTTTCCTGGCAACAGCCCCATCGCCAAAATGGCATCAATCTTCTCAACAAACTCTGAGAAAGAAAGCAAATTATCGTTTCCGAAAAGGACATACTGAATCTGAATTGTGAGATTCCACACTTTCTCTATTTTTCGGGAGCGAACGCAACTAGACTGACTTGATCTTGTTGCTGTTGCTCTAAACTTGTTTTTTGCTGGTAAGATGCCTCATATTTTACTGATTTTTTTTTTAATAGCTTTCTCTGTTCCAACAAAGCTTTTTTTTTATAAATCACTCTGCACTGCTTTGAATGAAGTTGCATATTTTTTTTCTTTCTTTTCTAATTCCCGCGCTCCACAAGTGGTTCGAGCGCCGTTCTAACTTCGCCAACATAACAGCTTGGGCGAGCGCGGACCCATTCTTCACGTCGTGTCCCTTTTCGCTGCCTTCGCAAAGTGAGAGAACGCCGTGGAATCAAGTCGAGCCGCATCCCGCTCGGTCTTGATGACATTTTGCCAAATTCGGCTTTTCACCGATAATTACTTTTGTGTTTGTGCGCACGAGTTTGTTCGAGAGGCTCATTAGAAAAGCACTGATAGACACTGTACTGAAATAATTATTGCCCCACACACACCCCCTCCCCACACCCCATTTACCAGAGGAGGCGAAAGAGAGCAAGAGTGGCGAACAATTGGGAAACGAGAGCGCGAAAGAAAAGAGGTGAAGTAAGGAAAGAAATATGAAGAGGAGAGGGAGAAAGATTTGGAGCAGGGCAGTGACAGACGGAGGGAGAGTGATGTCAGAGAGGGAGCAAGAGCGAAATTTAGAGAGATTTTACTCATTAAAAAGAGGAGCACAACAAGGGGAGATGGCATTAATCAGAGCTCCGTGCTAATGAGGCATTTACTCATTACGCCGAAATAGGGAGAGGGAAGAAAAGGAAGAGAGGAAAAATTGGAGGGGGCGAGGATGGAGGGGTGAGACCACGGTATGAATTAAGAGAGAGGAGAACAGCGGGAAAAAATAAAGGAAGAGAGAGGACAATATGGAGGGAGGGGCCAGAGTCAAGTGTGGATGTGGAGGGAGGATAAGTGGGACAGGTAAGGATAAAGACAAAGTGGAGTATAAAGTGTAGAAACAGACATGTTGAGGCAGTTATTGGTGAAAGACTCGAGTCTATTTAAAGTCACACTAAACCTCACTGTTGAAAAAGTGCTGAAAATGTGTGAGTTTTCCTACTTTTAGTACTTCCCCCTCTGTTCCTTCCGTTTATTTATACTTTAGGAAGCTTTTTGCTTCATTGAGGAGATCATTCAATATTCTGCAAAGCTTTTGTTGGCTGGAATTATGAGATCCGTGGTTAATCTACCATATCAATAACGCAGCGAGACAGCCAGCGACGGCACACTTTGTTGGGAAAAAAAAAGTCATTGGGTTTTGATCGACGAATACAAGAAAATCAAAGTTTCTTTGTGTAGTTTTTGTTTTGGATATCTTGGTAAGAGATGTATCACCACAGAGACAATCAGCAAATGAGGTGAAAGTCATTTTTGCTTTCAGCGCGGGAGCATTAAGGCTTTTCATTAATGGCAAAGCGGCAAACGCTCTTGCGGGTGTGTGCCATGCGCGCGTTTGTGCGCATTAGTGTGTTTGTGTGGTTTGCATGGTCGTCTGTGGAATGATATATGTCTCTCCTCCGCTAAGTGGGGTCGTTAATATGTGCATTATTTAAACCAAGACGACGATCATAACTGATTTATTGTGCGTCTTTCGGGCTTTTAAAATTAAAAGGATTGAAGGGGAGCCAAAGCAGATACCCGACATTACGACTGCGGGGGCCACAGCCGTGCAGTCTCTCTCCGCTACTGTGAAGTAGAGCTGAGACATCGAGGGACCGAAGACGTTTATTTACTTAGTTGTTGTCATTTGTCCAGTTCTTTGCAGTTTCTGGAGGCATTTTTATTTATTTATATTTTTATGTTATCCGCAGCAGTGATAGTATCCTCATGCTGTGGTGGACAAGCTGTGCAAATAAAGAGAAGAAAATGTCTTCATATCTGTAGAACAGCAAAGACTAAGAGTCTCGGTGAGGCTTTATTTAGACTCAGCAGTGCTTAGAGCTAAATGTTTACATCCTCCTAATGCAATTTCTAACATGCTGTCGTTTAGCCGGTGATGTTTACCATGTTCCCCTGTCTGGTTGGTGAGTTAGCATGCAGTAAAGCAGAGTTTCATGGGAATATCAGAGAGGTATCAATCAGTCTCTCTAGAGGGATAGTCAGGAGATTAATGTTGCTTAGATTCATTTCCTGAGGACCAGGATCTCGCAATGTGCTGATGAGAATCCCACAAACTTACCAAAATCAGTAGGGAACTTTAATGTTTCTACAAAATTTCATGGCGTGACGGGCTTGTCGAGATATTTCAGTCTGGACCAAAGCGGTAGATTGACTGTTGCTGCCACTCGTGGAGCCGGTGTGGCCATAAGCCCCCTTCAGCGCTCTTGCCACATTCACATTAATGTGATCTCAGTTTTTAGTGGCAGCCGTGGTTCTGGGAATCGTGAGAGAAATAAATCAGGAGAACATATCATAACTGCGTTGCCTCAAACCGAAACAGTAACATTTTATTTACTGACCCTGCCATGACACCACAACACAAAGCCGCTCCTCTCTCTCTCTCTCTCCCAGACTGAAATCATCACAGAAGATGTTTCGCTGCCCGGAGAAACGGCAAATCTAAACCCAGCTTCTCTCAAGCTCCTCTCAGCCTTCTCCTTTTTCCTTTTTTCTTTTCTCTCTGGCCTCCTCCCCCTCCCCTCCCTCATTGTCCTTATCATAACCCTGCCTCTGTATGATTCAGATCTAATCTGAGTGGTCCCAGATCATTGGAATTATAAATCTGAGGTCTATTTTTAGCCAGAGACGAACCCCCCTCTGTCTGTCTCTCAGGCCTCGCTATGACAAACAGTTTGGTTTTAATTAAAACTTGGTTAAAAACCTGCCCTGACATTCAGCCTGCTGCCGCCTCGGTCCTGATCCGCCGTATGTCTGAGGATGTAATTCAACTCTCTCTCTCTTTCTCTTTCCCTCTCTCTCCCCGACTCTTCGCTGCCAGGACTCTGACCTTGTCCTGACGTTCAACCTGTCCATGCATCGCTCCTGGTGGATGGAGAACGGCCCGGGGTGCAGGGTGACACCCATCACCCCTCCTCCCTCCTGGGCACCTGAGGACCACCGATATATATCTATATCTGGCTGTCTGATGGATTTCCAGTTCATAGAGGTGGCTCACTCCTCGCTGCAGATACTCCTGGCTGTAAGTAGTTGAGCTAAATGAGTACTTTCTAGTGTGCACTGTCATTTCAAACTCGAGCACCTGCATGTAGTGCGCACATTGTTACATCGGGGCTTGTGGCTTTAAACGGCCTTTTAACTAACACGACTGATCTGTCGCTCTCAGTGGGCGCTGCTGTAAATATATCGCACTTCTAAACAGAGGTGTCTTCGTATTTTTTAAGCTCTTCCGTGTAAAATCGTGCAAAAATACTCTCATTTCTTTATTGCACGAGATATTATGGTGTCTGGGCCTGAACTATACAGCTGGAGCCTCAAGTTTTGTATTTCTTCACAATGGTCCATGATGTTCAGTATCCAGAGTTTGAAGGTTTTTTCTTTTGCCTTTCCAAAGCAAAAATCTATTGGATTTTAGGTTGCAGCTGATGTAGTAAAAGAAAGCGCCGTAAGAGGCTCCAGCATGTAACCACAGAAAATTTAAACATACAAGAAATGCAAATTAGTCAGCTCGTGCTTGTAGAGATATTTTTAGACTTCGCACAGTGCTAGGCTAATGGGGTATCAAGTGTTGAGTTCGCTGATTGCCTCCTACTGTACACCCCTGCCCTCACCCTTTCCTTCCAGGCATGTAGGGGAAACTACTGTGACCTTTAGGTTCATTCATGCTTTACGGTAGTTTTTTTTCCTGCACCAGTATTGAGGTGATTTTAATGAACTTACTATCAGAACTGAGATGTCATAGAAATAGTCCCTAGAATCTGCACCCTGCTGATGTTTCTGGTGGATCGGTCGAGTGATGTGTGAACTTAAAAATCTTAATTACAAGCCAGTTTGACGTCTCTTTTCCACAATCTGACATCCTGCAGCTCTGCTCTCCGTATGCCTGCTCGCCAAAACTTTGTTCTGCGCTCCATAAGAGAAGTCAACATTATGGAAATGAGCTTGAGACGGTCGCGATATTAAAGATAAGATAAAGATGTTAAATGGAACATGATGATGTGATATTGTCACACCAAAGACCCAGACTTTTAAAGGGGAGCCCTTGTTTGCATGGAGCAGACATTGTTATGAAATAGATTATTATGTTTCAAGACTTGGAGAAAACAATGTTCACACAGTTTTATAAATCACTCCATAAATCTGGCGATTGGATCTGCGATCTCTTGTCAACACAGTTGGATGGAATAAAAATAGGAACGATAGCCACCAAATTCGAGCTGCCACTTCTGCTTGAAAATGCAAAAAGCCTCTCTGTTGAGCTAGTTTGTCCACTCTGGGCTACTGTAAAACTGCTTGGTGTGGAGGCTCTGACCACTAAGCTCAATATTTACTCCCTGAAAACGCTACAGGTGGGATCTGTAAAACTAAACCAAGGCGCTGAAAGACGTTAAAACGCTTAACAGAGCTGATGGGAACTGTAAAGTCGTCTCACTGCACACAGTGATTTTAATCCATAAATATTGATACTGGTATTCCCATCTAGCTCTTAGAGAGAAAAGCAAACAATTTCACCCAAAATATTGAACCGCTCGTTTTAGTTTTTTTCTGGAGCCATGACATTTTAGTGCATTAGCAGCTGATTAAAAAATCTGCTGGGTGTCTGCGTGAGTGTTTAGGAGAGAAGTGAATATGCAGTAGTTAAATTCCTGTGCTTTTTGTGATTTTTATGTGTGTGTGTGTGTGACAGAGTGCTTTGAAATTAATGCAATTATTCAACTGATGTTCTATATCGTTACACTCAGTAGTACATTAAGTTTAATGTATTCTAAAGTGTATTACAACCATGCCGACTCTTTTGTCTGTTGTAACGGGTCAGGGAATAGTGGGTGATTTTGCAACTCTGTGGTATCTGTTTTAGAGAAAAATAAAGCATCTAGGCTCCATTAAGTTAATAACTTTATACCCTCATTAACATAGAATGGGCTGGATAAGCTGCTTTAGAGACTCTCTCTTCGCCTTTTTTTGTGTGTGTGTGTGTGTCTCTGTTGCTCTCTTTGTCTTTTCATCGTTACAAAAACGATTTCCTTCTCTCTGTTTCCCTCTGCCTGTCTCTTACCCTCGCCCTCTGCATTTCTTCCTCTCCTGCACTGTCAAACTGCGATAATTAGCAGGATCAGAAGAGACAGCAGAGAGAGAAATAAAGAGCGGGAATGAGGGAGGCCTGTCACTTTTCATCGCCGTCTCCTCTGTTCTGTAGCTACTTTTTTTTTTAACAAACGCATCTGAATACAGACGCGTGTTTTCATCATTACATCCACAGGAAGACAGAAGGAGTTTGGGAGTTTCAGCGTATCTACCTTTCCTCTCTTTCATTCTGCATCCTCCTCCCTCGCTTTACATGTTTCTCTCTCTTTCTCTCTCTCTCTCTTTCACCCGCTCTCCTCATGCTCTCTCTGTCGATCGATAGTGGTACTTATAGTGTGGCTGAGTGCCAAGCCACCACACAGCTGTACCACTGTCTCGCTGTAATTGGTGTGTGGAAACACTGTCATGCTCCATGAGCACACACTCAACAGTCTGACTGGTTCACTGGCTGACTGGCTGGCTGCTTCACTGTAATTGGTGGAAACACTGTCAGGGTCCTTAATAACATACGTTCAACCAGTCGGCTGGCTGACTAAGTGAAGGGTTAGGGGTTCGGTTGGGACGGACTCTAAGCTGACTGATCGCCTGCGTGCGCACTGGTCAGCCGGCTGGTTGCTGACATTCTCCAGAAATCAAGGCGCGTGTTGGGTGGACAGGATAAAAAAATTTCAAATTAAGATATGTCAGTAGAGTGTGGGGAAGTTGGAATAGCCACTGAGGCATTTCAGCTGTCAGGATCTTCAACTGAACATGTTTTTGTTTGGCTGGGTGGTCAGTTGGGTGGGTGATGGACTGGTCGTCCTGTCCAAACTGGCTCGCCGGGCGCCTGAGTCGGTCTCTCGTTTGCAGCTACAGGTTCATCCGCTGTAGAAATGCAAGTGTGGCTGCACAACAAATCCTGTCGAGCTATTTTCTATTTCTACACCAGAGCAGAAGGTTTATGTCACAGGAAAATGAGTGTTTCACACCCAGCTGCTTGTCCTGTGATTCATGTATTTCCATGAAGATTATATCTTACAACCAGTTTACGGACTTGTAATGTTAAACGCTTATTGGTTGGCCGCCTGACTGTGAGAGTGAATTACCATGTTACTAGTTTTCCAAGCTGCCACACACAAAGGGTTTTCTTAACAATTTGGTGCACAGTATGACGCTCAGAGCTGAAACAGAGCATAGGGCTTCTCCAGGGAGATCCAGAGAGTCCTCAGTGAAATGTAGGCACACGCCATCACTGCCAGACTGTTGCACAGTGGGGGAATGCGCCAGTAAGGCGACTGTGATTACAGTTTTGTTGCGAGGTTTTTTTTTTCAGCCTTATTTTACCTGCTAATAGCACATACAGAGTAACAATTAAATGATCCTTCCCAACAGGAAAAAAAAACACTGAAGATGAGGCTTCCTGCTGGCTCAGTGGTCCAGAGTGCACGCCTGCAGGTAATTTCAGTGATTAGCATAACTTCAACCGGAGTGGAAGAACTAATCAGCGAAATCTTGGAACCTGCATCCAACGTTCAGCCCTTCAATGCACATTGTTGAATAACCTTGACAATGAAATGTTTTGGGTTCGTCTGATGAAAATGATCTTTAGCTGTTCTGCTCATTAGGTAGTTTGCTGTTGGCAACAAAACCTTTTGCAGAAACAGTGTCACTGTAAAACGGTTTACTGGAAGAATCTGTGTAAATTGCAGCCACTTTAGACCAAGTACCGAGTGATATCAGCACCCATAGTTTGACAACATGTCCTCGAGATATTTTTGGTAAAATCCAAAATGCTGAGATAGTCCTGTCAAAATGGGCCTTAACCAACAGGCAATATAAACATCTGAGACAAGTCCTTTCAAAATAAATGTTTCAGTTGGAGATCATTTTGTGTAAACCAAATATATGCCTGAAGCAATACTACCAATACAAACTAATACTAATGTTTAACAGGTAAAAACTTCTTATTTTTGCATGTTAGCATGCAAATATCTGCTTGAATTCTAATCTGTGATTTGCCCTTAACATAAATCAAAGCTAAGGCTCTTGTGAAATAGTTTTGCAAAAAA
>JAOXYL010000036.1:13192048-13204423 GCA_028564955.1 Terapon puta | reverse complement strand
ATAACCATTTAACTTTTTTACTACTGATGTGAATCGTAATGTTTACAATAGAGATTCAGTCTACCGGATAGACAGACTGAGCACCTGATAGACAGACGCAACAGGCAGAGGGACAGGCAGACTGGGAAACAGACGGGAGACTTTTTAGCTGCAGCATCCCAGAGGCCATGGGGTGTCTTCTGCCGTATTAGTAGAGATAGGGCAGATGTGTCTTTGGTCGTTTGCTGTCCAAAAATTTTGTCTTCCACCCGAGACAGGCAGGCAGATAGACAAAGACAGAAGATGACAAAGAAAGCAAACACAGGAGAGGGACTGAGGTCATTCAGCAGTTTCCCTTCCTCCACGTAGCTCTCAATGGCGCGCCTCTGTTGTCAGTCACCCATCTTTTTTCAGCGGGCGAGTTTTTTCCCTTTTTCTGAATTATTAAAAAACCCAGCTTGAGGCCAGAACAAGTGCCCAAGCAGCCTAATCTGCAGCTCTTCCTGATAGCAGAAATAGTTCAGAGGCAGCCAAAACCTCCCAGAGGCGACGCTCGCATAAAGAGAAAAGACACACCCTTTACAGAGATGACAATCACAGTCAGAGTGGCCTGAATCTTGTCATGGTTTGGAATTTTTTTTTGTTAAAAAAAAAAAAAAGACGACAACAACACAAAAAAAATGTGGCAAAAAAGCCGACGAGCAGCTCTCGTCATCGTGTGAGAACAGAGGAGTATCACATTCGATTTTCCAATTAGTTATTTATTGTTTTGATCAGGATATCACATTTCCAGACTACTGGTAGACGACAACGATTGGTGAAAGAAGGAGAGAATGAAATTATGGGGTCGATGATGCTGTGCAGCGCTCACCCTCGCCTGCAGACTAACGAGGGCAAACATTATGCCAGATGATGCCAGAGACTTAGCAGGCCCCCCACTCCCCCCCCCCACCTCACTACCCGAATTTTGAATTTTAATGCTAAAAGTGCCAACAGTATCACCACATGGACATCTGCAGAGCCTGGTCTCTGAAAGCCACAGACTGGGACCAAAAATGACGGGTCTCAGGTTCACTTTTCTTTTGGAAAAAATAGCGAGGATATTACAAATGACAAAAAAAAAATCACATTTGCATTCCAGCCGGCCGTTTTTTCCCTTTTATTCTGCTCAGAAAAATCAACCGATTTCTTTTGGAAAATGTGACTAAACATGTTGCATTCACGTCGCGATCTCTGGACCAAAAGTCTGAGGCCTTCTCCATCGACCGAGGAACATTTCTGGGTGGAAACGCCGGCTTGTCTCGACACAAGCATGGACTAACAGACCGCTTCCCCTCCACGGACTGATCTCAAAGTCCACCTTCCTCCACCACTTATCTTCAGTAGTCCATGTTTTGTAACGAAACTCTGTGGGCTACGTTCAGAGTCGCTGCCCCGTGAGGCTCCACTGACAGTCGCTCTGGAGGACAGAAACAACATTTTGTGTGTTTGCATGAGTTGTTTCCAAACTGTTGCGTATTTAATCTCATGCTGCGTGTGACTAACTAGCTACTTAAAATGGGAACTGTTTGGTTTGTTGAATGCTCCTCAACTCTCTTCAAAGAGTCCTAAATGTGAACTTTGTGATTTTTCTATAAATAACACAGTCTGAAATGTCTGCAGAGTAAAGGAGAAAAATAGCTACTACAGTGTAAAACGACGAAATGTAACTTTGAACTTCTAGACGTTTTTTAATCACGTGGCTGTGTTTACTGTTTTTTCTAGTTGACTACTAATGTATGATGTTGTGTACAAGTGGGACTACTATGTTTTATTTCTTCTAACTGTACAGTGTATTTGAAATGAGAGCGTAAAAGGAGAATTAGGAGGAAAGAGAATTAGTTGCACTATAGTCTGTAATTCTTTCATTAACTGTGCGGTCAGTGCCGGAAATTCACTTTCACTTCAGAGCGTAATTAACTTTACAATATTCATTTATATTTAAATTATCAACCAACACCACACTCTGCTTTTTAATAAATAAAACAAGTGTCTTTTTGCAAAATTGAAATGAGGAGCTAATACTGCGAAAAGGGTCACATATCCCTTATTTAGAAGCTTAATTGAAAGAGATAGTTGGTTGTACCATTATAAAATGACATCATTTGAAGTGAAAGTGAATTTATTTGTTCATTTACTCACCTTAAATGGAGTCAGTCAATTGAATATTACCTGGCGCTGTGCAAACAATATCAGCCAGTTCGGCAGAAATCACAGACTCGAGCAATTATTCACTAAATCAGAAAGGATTTCAGATATAATGTGACCCAAACGTGTGTATGTGTGTGCGTGTGTGTGTTAGACTTTGTACCACAGTACATTGTACCTTTCTGTGTCATGGTGAACTGAACAACACTTAACCCAGAACCTGCAAAGCCACAACAACAGAAATTCACCTGAAGGAAGTCAAAGAGCTTTCACAAACAGCAATAACAACAGTAATAATCTGCTTGAAAGTAATAATAAAGACAGAATCTACACAGTTAATGGTTTATCTTTATCTTCACAGTTGCTTGATCACACTCAGACTTTGGAATGGTCAACAGAGCCTTTTGTCTGTAGCTCTTAAAATGCACATCTGTACATAAAGAGTTAAACATTTGCAGAGGAAGCTGGAAGTCGAGCTGTTATTTTGTTGAATTGAGTTATAATAAATCTCTTAAATCTCTTACAGTTAAGGTATCATAATGCAGTTATTACTGTATTATGGAACTTAATAGATGGGCAAATAATAGAAAATCCAATATATATTCTTTGTTATTCTAAATGTTTTGAAAATTTAAATAACAAATTTGTATTTGGTGAGGGTAACTATTTGACAAATGTATTTAAAAGTTTAGCATCTTGCTATCTGAAGCCCAACCACTTCATTTCAACCTCTAAAACGCTAACTTTGACAGGCTTTGGGTTCCTTTAAGATGACGTATTAAAGAAGCTGATTGAGAAAATAAGATTTCTGACTTGTTAGGTGTTGTCATTGGTGCTTATACAGTTAGTTCAATAAGGAAACACAGCTATACAAGAGAAAAAAAATATGTAGAATTATCATGCAATAGAAAAGTGTTGGACCCAGGAAAGGTCCCTGGGGTACTCCACAGCTCAGCTCAGCTTCCTTATATAAGTAGTAGACAACTGTCTAAACATAATGTATTCATACAAATCATCTATTTAGTTCCCTTAAATTAACATGAATTTAAGGGAAATCAAGCTGTCGCAGCTGAAACAATTATGTCAGACGAGCATTTAGAGTGTGCAATAACACATAATCATATAGCATTAAGCAACCTTTCACAATGCCAAAACATCTGTGCAGAAACATGTCGACAACTGCCAGTTAAAACGGTAACATCCAAATTTTCTCTGTGGCTCTGGGTTGATTTGTTAATGTTCACCACTGACGAGAACCATCAATGTTGGTTTAACGCCTTCTCTTTTTATGACGGTTTTCCCACAGGTGGCTGACTGTACATAAACTAGACAGTTGGGAATAAAGTAGACAGTGGAGAAGGAAAGTCTATTTTGTGTCCTCTGTTCTCTTGACACCTTTTAGACATTTTTTGCACCGTCTATAACCTGAGATTATTTACATTTGCTGTTTTAACCGTGTGAATTTCAAAGCATTCGCCATCTGAGCTGTTTCCTTTGGGTCTGAGGGTGTCTTTCTTGTCCAGCCAAGTGTTTTCCAGTGTTAGCGTTATGAGGAAAATCCACTTTCTAAAATGACTGAAGCGAAGCTAAACCTGTTGAAACAGGATCCTAAAAGACAGCTCAGGGCAACATTTAAAACCCTGATCGCTTTTTCTTTCCGTTCAGTTGCCATATCCCAATGAGCCATACACTACATCAGTATCTCCTTAACTTACTTATACGCACACACACAGAGTCACTGCCAGGAAGCACTATTGTTCCCTTGCCGAGGAAATATACCGGTAATCACTAAGAGAGGTAGAGTGGGTGGTATTCTTACATCCTCATCTGGCGCTCAAAGGTAAATTCAATGTTTAAAACCTAGAGAATAACGATGTGGAAGTAAGACATGAAGCATCCACCCAATTAAGGCTAAACACCTATCGACTGAAAAAGAGAAGCCCTCTTTATACTGACTTTTGATGGAGTAAATGCTCAAGGTTGGAAGCACTTGGAATATTTATTTGTAGCCTGCAGAGTGTCCCCGCAATTTGACCTGTTTAATGTGGAACAGCACACTCTGGGAAAGTGTCTGACAGGTTTCCTGGCTTTACGAAATAAGCCGAGACAGTTTTTTTGTAAACATTGTTGGCATTCTCCGGTGAAACCAATTGGGCACAGCCAGGACAAGCAAACTAATTAGCGTGTGGCTTGCACCCTATGGCATTAATGAGGAATCGTAACAGAGCTAACAACCCGTTTTACAGGCGCCCCAGTTTGGTTTATTTGAACGTTGTGCCAGCAGATCTGAGATAAAAAATGGGTCTGTCCAAATGACTTTCATTCTGATGTGTTCAGGTGTCTCTTTTCTTGTTGAAAAGGGGTTTTTTATGGAAATGAAAATTTTGTGTGTTATAGAATAAAAAGCAATAGATTAAATCACTTATACTGCTGGTACATATTAATAAGAATTAATAATCCAACATTACCCACCAACCTTTACACTCCACCATGAGTTTTTTCATTTTTTAGAATACAGTTGGGTGTTTAAATGCAATATTTGAGCATTAAGTTTGACTAAACAGCCCAAGTTTTTGACCACTTTATAATTTCATTAAAAGTTTTTCATTAAAAGACAATCTTCACCAATCTTCTCTTTTTTCAGCATTTTTTCAGCCATCATAACTGTTTACATGCAACACTGACAGAGACTGGACAGTACAACATAATATGAGTTGAACAGCGAGTCTCCTGCGTTTAAAGCTGCATCAAAAGCCCCACTGTTCATTGAGTTGTGCCGATCTGAGGGACAAAGAGGATTGACACCTGGGCAGTAACACTACAAATTCTGCAGGCTTTCATCAGTGGGTCATTGGCTCAGTCATCATTGTAATGCATCAATGGGCGATAGATAGTGACTTTAGAGACATTTCTATAAATGAAAACCAGCCTGGATTTATATCCATCCATCCATCCATCCATGTTCTTTACCGCTTAGCCTGTCTTAGCCGGTCGTGGGGAGATTTATCTTGAATCATAATAATGCACTTTTCATGGTACTCAAAGAAATGTTACAGTTAAAATGATCAAAGAAAACAACACATTAAATCATTATTAAAACTTAAGGTTAAAGCACACAACATTAATCACACGTTAAAACATTTTTGATGAGGTGAGTTTGGAGTAGTGATTTGCTCTGTAGAGCTCTGTTGCCCCCAGGTCCGGTACTTGTCCTGAACACTGACTGTACATAAAGATTATATACAATCTGTGCTTCTGAGTGGAGGAAGAGGGAGGGTGGAGAGAATAAATAGTCAGTCATAGACAGGGATGTTTGTGGACGGTGCACAGCACTTCGCCCTTTTAGTGATCCAGCCTCGCCCTTTGAAGCTCTGCTTAAATCTCCCTTGCACTGTAGATTAAGATTTGCCTCTGTATGTATAAACATGTGTGCACCAATGTGCCAGGGCTGCACTCTGCCACTAGGCTCCCCCCTCGACCTATCGCCGCTCTGCTACACTCTGACGCACACAACCCGGAAGCGCCGCGCTGCCCGCTCCTGTTTTGTTTTGGTGGACGGAGTTGGGAGAGGAGGCAGGCGGTGCGGCAGAGGGAGAGGGACTGCTCGCTAAATGGGGAGAGCCGCACCGGGGATGGAAGATGACGGCCGGATAGCAGACGCCTGCACGATGCCGAGCTTCATCGGCAGCTTCGAGGACGGGAGGGCGAGACTGTCCCGCAACCAGCCGACACAAACTTCCTTCGCGGACCGGGACAAAGTTGAGCGGCCGGTCCGAGATTTGAGCCGCCGCGTCGCCAGAGCAAATTCCCGGTCCTCCCTGGACGGAGGTGAGTGGGAGCCGGAGGAGGAGAAGGAGGAGGAGGAGAGGGGCGACGAGGAGGAGAAGGATGCAAAGGGCAACAACAACAACAACTGCAACGGAGGAGGAGGGGGAGAGAGGAGGAGGGCGAGCGCTGTGGAGATTTTAAAGAGAAATTTCGGGGTTTCTAAGTCCCCCTCTTTCCGTCTAAACCCAAACAGTCGGATGCAGTGCGGCCCCGGGGCTGACAGCCGCGAAGAGAGCGTTGGAGGCGAGTTTGCGGGCGGCTGCGGGGATGAGTGCGGCGACTGGAAGAAGCCGGAGCGAGAAACGGGCGGCGCGGCGGACGAAAACGAGCCCACCCGGAGCGGCTCGAGCTCGGACGTTGGAGTGGTTGAAGCCGTTGCGGGTCAGCGCCGCCTTAAAGGGGAAGGAGAGCACGGAGGGGACGAGCCCTTTAACGGAGAACATGTCTACTGCACCGTTTACTGCATCGCCAACGACAGAAGCAACGGCCAAATCACGGACCGCGATGCGGTCACGTCTGACGCGCCGGACGAGATGGACATAGAGGCGGGACGGGACGCGGGTTCGAGTCCCGAGCCGGCGCTGTACACGCTGGACGACCTGGTGGGCCCTTTCGGGGATCTGGTCCGCCGGCCAGGGAGGCAGAGTTGCCGGGTGTGCCTGGAGGGGAAATCCATCGCACCCTTGCCCTGCTGCGGGAAGGCCGTGTGTGATGAGTGCCTGAAACTCTACGTCAGCTCCCAGGTTGGTGTTAGGGAGGAAGAGGAGGGTGAGGAGCGAGAGGGTGGTGTGGGGTTTGTGTGGTGCTACAAACTGAGGCTGAACCTGGACCAGAAGCAGGCACCTGGGTCAGTCTGCTGTGTCCTTGAACAATAATCACACACACTCAAAATCTCCTCTGTCACACTCTTTTATATGTCACATTTGTCATCCATCATGTCACATTTGTCATCCATCATGTCACATTTTTCATCCTTCATGTCACATTTTTCATCCTTCATGTCACATTTGCCCTCCTCTTTGTCAGATTTTGCTCATCCAAGGCATGAGCGTGTCAGGAGGAACACCCAGTAGCTGGCACTGAGGAATCTGCAGCTCTTGAATTTGCTCCAACAAGGCCACAGTTTCATGAAAGTATTACCAAAATGTCACAGACGAACATCTGCGGGTCTCCTCGTCTTGTGATCACAGCAGTTTTCCTGTGAATCTGGGTCACCGACACATACTGCACTAAAATCGGGACCTTGGCAGGAGTGGGTTTTTCACAATAGCTCACTTTGTGCACTGTTGGGTTTATCTCAGCAGAAGTTCCTCCTCTGGGGCTCACCTATTTAAAGAAGATTTCACCACCAGATGTACTTTCTTGTCCTCTGTTGTGTGTTATTTGTTCCACTTACAGTCCAGCAAAGCGTGTCCTTCGGCTTCTCCTGCGTTGTTCCCTTGATTCCCAAAGTGTGCCAAACGTGAACGTCCCAGCAGTTTGGTTTAGGTGTAAAATATTGAAAAGGTTTCGTGAGCATATCATAATAGATGGATGAAACATGTTTTTGAAGTTGTGCCATCAGCATCTTCTCATTATCCCTCCCTCCCCCAGGTTACTCATATTTTACATGGCTGAAGAGAAGTGACAATCTTAGGTCCTTGCTACTGTTCACTATAATCTGCTTTACTCTGTTTTCAGATAAACCAGTTTTTATCTAAGAGTGCTTTTTATCTGCAATTATCTTGGTTTGATAACAAGGCATGAACAATCCTACAGACACAAACAGAAGACAAGCAAGACTCTCAGATAAGCATGCTGAGGATGAGATAAGGGTCATGTAAACTATCCTGTGGAGGTGGAATTTATTTTCTGTTAATGTGCTGCTTGCTGATTTTTGGTTGCCGCACGTGCTCGGTATTAACCCCCAGTAAGCACTGTGTCAAGGGAGATCAGAGTACGTGATCATAGAGAGGACGCTCAGAGGGAGATTCAGAAAAGCAGAAATGTGCCTTTTTATTACCAACCTTGTCAGACAAAGAGAATATTGTTGGGCTCATTTAGAAATATATACATGAGTAGCAACATTGAAGCTGTTTGATGGACAATTAGCAATTTGAATGTAATTAACATGCGTGAATGTAATTATGTTTACTAGTTAAACTGTCTATCCCCACTCATCCCAAGTACCCATTCACTGGCACCACCTGCCATGTTTCAGATATATTGTGTAATATCTATATATACTGTATATATCCAAATACACAGATATGGTTACAGTACATTTTTCATATAACTGAGTTGCCAGTGTGACTCCTTCGTCAAGTTTGCATTCACACTGCTGCCACTTAGTGTGGCAGAAGGTGGAGCTTTCAACAACTTATCCATTACTTTCATTTAATCTGTTAATCCTACTTGTAGCAAGCGAATTTAAAAGAGCTTTATGTAACAATTATGTATGTGTACAAATATGTGAACAGATTGTAGCATAATTTTAATGAGAGCCTCTTTGATTTTTTTCCTCTCGTGCACTGCAGACAGATTTCTATCAGTAGCTAACGTCAGCTTTATGATAATACTTAATATTCATGCAGAATGTAGATCTTATGTTGAAAGCTGATGGAGCTGTGTCAGTGTTCAGAAAGCCCTGATCAGTCCATTCAGAAAACAAGCATTGTAAAAGTTGCTTGCGGAGAGACCTGACAAAGCGTGAATTGAGACTTTTTACAAACTGGCGTCACCTCGTAGTTATTTTGGCGCAGCTGGCTAAGAAGGTCAGTCACGTTCGGTCTCGTGTGTCACATCATTGTTCTGGCGGGTGACTTCACAGGCCACAGGTGTCATTGTGAACAAGCATTTTCTGAGTTAGAGATATAGGAATGGAATATACTACAACAATTTTGTTGGGATTTGCTCCCCTACATGTTTTTGGGATCTCTCACTTCAGTTATAACACATCATCACATGTAACACCACAATACGCACAAACATATTTTGTCCCCACACACTGAGACAGATGAGTACTGCACACAGTCTTTGGCCCATTGTACTGTTTTAATCATGTGTATGGATTTATCCCGGTATATTGTGTTGTTGCTGGCATTCTGAACACACCGCACACTGTGACACGTGCATGTGAGAGACGGGCGGAGCGGCGGCGGTGCTAACCCGTCCAACCAGTCTGGCAGTGGTCATCACAGAGTCAGTGTTGTGGCAACAATACGAACACATCTGCACTCATGCCTGCAGTGGATACATTTTCATTATCATGTAATAGGCTTTTAGGGTGTGTGTGTGTGTGCGCACGTGCTGTAGGGGATATTGGGTGTAACACCATAAGAGGCTGATGCTATTGTTCTGTGCTTTCTGTTCGTCGTCATTTCACACACTCTCCCACAGACGCACACTGACAAAAAATGCCTTATCGTGTGTCAGTGCGGCCGGTCTCGCTGACTTTGATAGACTGAAAGTGCAGAGGGAAGGGGAGGAGGGGCAAATATGAAATGAGGAAGAGAAAGGGAACTAGAGAAGAAGAGATGCCCTGGGAGGAAACGAGGACAAAAAAAAAAGCGTCAGGTGGTGAAAGAAATGATCTGGTGTCTACGTGAGCTTCCCCATGACATGTACTCCATCCTAGGCCTAGAGTGGATGAGATGTGAACACACATACACACACACACACACACACGAACACAAATGTTGTGCTCTTATGTAACAACAACATAGTAACGTTATGAAATAGCCGTGAAGTGAGAGCATCACTTCTGTCCCGCGTGTAGTGATACAACATCCTGTAGGTAGTGAATCAGGTGTGGGGTACCGACTGATGAGAGCTCGGTCTAGACTAACTACCCAATGTGGGTGTTCTTTGATACACATTAACCTTCACTCTCCCTCCACTTCCTCCTTCGCTTCCATTCATCTGCCTCTTACTCCCTCTGTTCTTTGGTAAATTATTAATGAAACGTGTTGGAGCCCGTGATGTTGCACTATCAGTGCCTTCAGTGTTGATCCTCGTGGAAGTGTTTGTGTTCCGTGAGGGACGCTGATACCAGAGATATTTTTAGCATTAACATTTGAGCGTCAACATATATGCTTTGTCACATTGTAAACAATTAAATGCGCTTGAATCTTTCCCCCCCCCCTCTTCAGTGATATCATAAGTAAAGCAGTCTTGTCTGTGTTGTCTCCCAGGTGCGAGTCGCCAAATCTTACATCAGCTGCCCGATCCCGGAGTGCAGTGGCTACCTGGAGGAAGGAGTGGTGATTTCCCATTTAGCCAAAGAGGACCTGGCAAAGTATCGTTACTTTCTGGAGCTGAGTCAGCTGGACTCGAGCACCAAACCCTGTCCCCAGTGCAGCCACTTCACCTCCCTGAAGGAGCAGAACCCCAACCGCTCCGAGCACAAGTACAAGGTGAGAGATGACATCATTATAGAGAAAATGAAATGCCACACACGACTCATAAATGTATATATAAGTAACATAAGCGTGTGTCTGCTGCCTTCATTCTTCTCCCACTGTAGATCCAGTGTAGCAGTTGCCAGTTTGTGTGGTGCTTTAAATGCCACGCGCCGTGGCACAATGGGCTCAAATGCCGCGAGTACAGGAAAGGAGACAAGCTGCTACGAACCTGGGCGAGTGTCATAGAGCACGGGCAAAGGAACGCTCAGAAATGTCCACAGTGCAAGGTGAGAACTGGGGCTGCTCCGAGGATACAAACCGTCGTAATACTGTGTGTTTCTGCGGAACAACACAATGGGGGTAGATGGAGAGAGGGCTGACTGATGGAGGGCGAAATCGTTGTAGATGAATAAATCAATGAATGTTTAAGAGTGTGAGAGCAACGCCGGATGATGGATGGAGAGCTGTAGAAAAGTGGATGAACGCACAGATTTAAAGTGCATGTGCAACGGAGATCCAGAGTCGATGAACATATTGAAAAAATAATGACATCCCTGCTGCACGAAAACCGAATCTGGTGGACTCTCTGTCATAAAACGAGCCCGGCCTTATCTCACAGTCTCATCATGACCAAGTTAGTCTTCGCAGTATCTAATTTGACTGTCAGAAGACGACTAAAGCAAGTCGTAGATTAAGCTAATTACTGGTATGTGGGAACTGTTTGCTCACAGCAGCAAACGTTTCCCATCTGCGCTCCTCGCTCTGATGCTTGGCGCCTCTGAATTTCTGCTCTGGAAGCAGGGGGAGAGGATCTCGTTTGACTGTGAAGCCAACAAATTGGTGTCATGCTGTGTTTAGCTGGAAAAGAGGCTGAGAGCAGCTGAACTTTAATGCCCAGCACAGTTTATTGGAGGACTGCTCCACAGCAGACAAAGAGCAAAGATGCATTAGGTTTACCACTGCATGCATATCACAGTGCAACTTTAACAGACGCTTATAGGTCTAGAATAACAGAGGATATGCTTAGTGTTCACTGGATAATTGCACACATTAAACAATAAAGTAAGATGAAAAGAGAAACTTTCTGAAGTGAGAAGAAAAATATGTATTCAAATTTCTTTTAAAAAGTAGAAGAAAGTCTGATTTTTATTTAAAAGCATGTAGCTCTATATCAATGTGAGGTATAGTGTGCGACATAAGACTGACAATTCCACTTTTTTTTCCCTCCTATCTCGCGTTTGCCTCTTATTTTTACTTCTGCCTGTAGATTCACATCCAGCGTTCAGAGGGATGTGACCATATGACATGTACGCAATGCAACACCAACTTCTGTTACCGCTGTGGGGAGCGTTACCGACACCTGAGGTTAGAATATTTAGATTTTTTTTTGTTCTTCCTCACTTTCTTTTCCATCTTTTTGAATGATCTGATTTCATAAACCTCCTCTTGTCAGGTTTTTTGGGGACCACACGTCCAACCTCAGCGTGTTTGGATGCAAGTATCGTTATCTACCCGATAAACCTCATCTGAGACGGCTGGTTCGAGGGTCTGTCTGTGGTAAGTTGGTGTGTGTATGTGTGTGTGTGTCCGTAAAGAGAATCCCAAACAGTGCTAAACCTTTTAACCTCCGTTGCTTTTGGAAATTTTTTTATTCCTGCTATCCCTAGGGATTGCAGTAGTGGTTAGTAAGTCATCTATTTTAGTCCAGGCTGAAATGTTTCTAGTCTATTATTAGTATATAGTAATGTACATCGTATTATTAGTGTATTTATTTTAAGTATTGGATGGGGTGCTGTGACATTTCGCACAAACATTCATGGTACCAAGGGAATGACTCTTACTGATTTTGGTGGTTAACTTTTCTTTTCCCAACAATTCCAAATTTGATAGATAATGAGTTATTTTTAGTGCTATTGTCAGTAAATAAACAGTTTAATTCCTAAGAGTACTCACGTCCCCTCAGCCTGTGTTATTTTTTGTCTCATTTCTGCTGGGGATC
>JAOXYL010000036.1:13151263-13166118 GCA_028564955.1 Terapon puta | reverse complement strand
GAAAAACAACAGCAAGTAAAGAAAAACAACAGCACAACATTGTAAACTGATTAAAGTGGCAGGTGAAAGATGTTTTATTTTATTTATTTTTTATTTTATTTTTGAGACCATTATTTTTGAGAATTTTGAGTATTTGATATCCCTTTGAGCATTTTAATTCAGGCATCCTCTTTACTAAAAGTACTAAAGTGGAAATGGAATGATGGGAAAAAACAAATCGTGCAATTTATAATAGGAGACTGTAATATTAACCTATCTCTAAATAATGAGTCAGTGTCATAATATTGTCAAAATAGAAAATACTGAGAACCTTTCTTAAAAATAACAACCTCAATATTTCAAAAATAATGATTTTAAGATACAATGTCATTAATATAACATTGTATAAGAAACTATTGAAGAGACTTTTTTAAATAAATGAGTGATTATTTTCAGATACTATATTACTTTTTTAAGATACTAACTCACCTAACTTTTTTTTTTAGAACATTCTTCATTATTTTGAGACAGAAAGCTATCTATATAGCTATATTGAGATACAAAACCATCATGTTGAGATATTAACCAATTATTTTAAGGACGGTTCGTGTTATCATGAAATACTAGTCATTTCGTATACTATATATTTTTTTAGATATTAAATAATTATTTTGAGATACTGATATTAATTTTTAGATAATGGGTCATTATTTGATTTAAAAGTAAGCTTTTGCTAACTCAATATCATGATGTGGTAGTCATTATTTGGAGTTTGGCGTTACTTTTGATTACGTTTGTCATTAATTTTGATATACCAGCCATTATTTCTGAGATACCAACTTATTATTTTGAGATACTTAAGCCTTTTAACCAATCTGAGCATATTATTTTTGTCACTGGTGGTCCTCCAAACATTTTAATCGCTAGGTGGCGGCAGCGTCATCGAGCGCCTCTGTAGGTGACGCGAAGAAGAAGCGGCGGCACCGGAAGCGGAGGAGGCGGGAGATTAAAAAAACGTAAACAAACTTTTCTGTCGGTGTGGCTTTACTTACACAGCGAACATTTGGCCAAAATGCTGAACAAGGCGCCTAAACTGAAGCAGACGGTGAAAAGCAAAATGAAGAGCAACAAAAGCGTGAGGCCGGCGTCCGAGGCGATGGTAGAGAAATGTCACTGTGGCTGTTTGCTCGCTTTGTTTGTGGCTTAGATGAACTTCAGCTGCTCCATAAACCACTTGATTCCCATTGTTTTTGTCTCAGATCGAGCTCCTGACCCTCATGTTCGTGAACAGCCTGGCCGAGGAGGCGAAGGCCAAAGCTTTTGAGGAGAAATCGGCGACCATCAGAGCTCAACACTTAAGAGCAGTGTCCAAGGTGAGTGAGTCAGAGATGTGCCTTAAATAATATTACTACCAATCCACATACCTAAATATGCATTTTAGGTACTTACATATTTCCTCACCATATCTGTTTATTTATTTTTTGCTTCTATTTTTTTACGGTTACATAAAGTTTTATTAGACCCACATGTATTGTCATTATTGATTTAAAAAATGTTGTCTGCAGATCTGACTGAATCCACTTTTTGTCAGATTCATTCATCTCATCAATAGCTGTCAAGCGTCCACACCCTGACACTGTAAATGAGAAACAAACCAACAGAGAAATTTGGACAAAGCCAAAAAAAAAAAAAAAACACACAGGACAACAGCGAGTTTGATCATTTGTGTTCTCTCTCCGTCTGTCTTCTGTGAGTTTCACTGTCATAATTGGTGTGTGAACTTAATGTGTTTTACTGCAGTGATATGATTCCAAAATACAGATTTTGTAGTGATTTAACTGGTAAAAGTCAGAATGTGTGCCTTATCATGGCCAACAAGTAACTTTTAAAAGACTTGAAGTGAATGAAGTTTGGCTCTGTGAGGGCTCCTCTGATTTGCAGACTCCAAATATTTTATATTAACATTTTATTCTGTTCAGCAGTCCAAAGCCCAAATAAACTCAGTTTGCTATATGAAAAGCTGAAACCATTGAAATTTGAGCATTTTGCTTGAGACATTACAGAGATGATTAATCAATAGCTCGTTTCAAAATACTGTAATATATTTCCTGTCTAATGCTCTGAAGGGCATTAGACAAAAGTAATTTGACATCTATAATTATTTCATTTTTTATTTTTGTTGTTGCTGAGGTGTAAACAGTTGTTTTGTTGGTCTGAAAGAAAGGAAATTGAGAATATCTCTGTCTTCTGGAAATGTCCGATATCTTGACTATATCTGTATCATCTATGATTGTCAAGCAGCAGTAACAGCCCACACAACCTGTATTTTGTTTAACGATTCGTATTTAGTGTTATTAACCAACAGGAGGTTTATCAAACACAGTCAGAGGTATTCTGGATATTCACATCTGATAGTGTAAAGTAAACCACTTCTCAAAAACAATTTTGTCTGTATCTTTTTAAAAGAATTTAGATGCCAAGAATCAGACCTCTTTATTAAAGGAAGCAGTTAACTAAATTCTGAATTTTTTAATGAAATGTTAAAACAAAAGAATTCCATATGTTGCGTATTCTCTTTTATATTTATATCCCAAAAAGTTAACTGTGATCACTCTAGTGAAGATATTTTCTTTCTTTTTTTTTCTTCATAGAAATTGCTGAAAAAATCAAGGGGATGAAGATGCTACCTCATCATCATTTTTATTATTATTATAAACAACAGCCAAAATATTTTCTGCTTTTTATTATCTGTGTCGTTTTCATTTGAATTGTACTTCTTTGTCTTTTTAGTGTTTTTTTTTTTTGTGTTGTGTATGTTTTCACAGCAAGACCTTTTTGTTCTTTATTAAATTCTTGTGAATCTTACAATGTCTCATATTAAATTGTTGTTATTCAAAACTAACTTCACTCGTATTAACACAGTCGTAACTGATGCCATTACTGTCAGGTCGACCTCCACATTATAAGAAAAAGAGCACTGTATGGTCCCTATATGTGTGCAGCCAAAAGAAACTTCCACTTGTAATATGATATGAAATAATAATGTTGAGCGTATATGATAAATCATGATCTGACTGAGTGGCTTGGTGTTTAGATATAGAAATAATATCAATTGCCATAAGGTGCTGGAAAAGCTTGAAAAGTGTTTGAGTTCCACTTTGGAAATGGTGTGTAATACGGTTTGGTGTCAGATCGTGTTTGCACTTCAGCCTCCATCTCGCTCCCCTATCGTTCGTCACGCTCGATGTTTTTTGAGCTGCATGCTCCGCAGCCTCTTCACTGAGCGTGGGGTTCGGCCTCCTCCCAAATTCCTCACTTCTTCACGCCACATAGATTACCGGCGTGCTGAGATGCTATCCTGCTCGTTCCTTATCACCGCGGGGTTCTTCACAGCGTGAGCCGTGTGTGTGAGTGGTGAATAGGTCAAAGTTTTATTGTTAAACTGCTTGATCCTGCAGCATCTGCTAAACTGTTATTAAAGACTGCGTTAGGTGTTGATGCATTTTTGTCTCCAGCAGGACCTCAGTGGTAGGTGGTGACCTAAAAGCTTCTTCTGATTCTTGGCTCATATAAAATACAGTATAAAAAATGCATCATCAGTGCATGCGTTTGAATTTTAGATGGCGTAATGTGTACATGGTCACAGGTGCAGGTCCATGTGGTTTGAATTTGTCACTTTATTATTCACTCAATTCTCTCACTTCCTTCGCTTGGTGTCCTCCATCTTTATCATCTTCCCCCACCTTCCTTTTGGCAGTTGAGACATTCCTCGGCCTCCAGCGGTTATTTTCCTCATGAACATGATCTGGCACCCCGGTGAGCATGGCCTTGTCCTGTTTATGTTCCCAGTCAGGTTGAGGAGGTGTTTCTGGGTTTGTGGAGCCCCACCCTTCTGATCTTTGCACCCCTGGCATCTCTCTCTCTCTCTCTCTCTCTCTAACCCACTTTCATGCGTTTCACTCTGATGTCTCCTCCCGACGTTCCAGCTCGCAAGAAGTCCTCCTCGGTGACAGCGGAGTTAAACTCCTTCACACTCTCCAGGCACAGTGTTATCTATAAATCTGTTGCTGATTGATGGACGGCGTTGCTCTGCAGCAGCTGGCCCACACATCCAGAGGCTCCTCCGAGGTGTTATTTTATCCTCCTCTTCTCCACTCTCGAGGGACTTCGGAGAGACGCGCTCCTCTCCCCCCCTGTCAGAGTAGAGAAGCGGCCGTGGCCTCGCCTGCTCGCTGCGTGTTGGTGTCTGCGCACCTGTTGACAATTTAAGCCAGCCGGCGCAGCCCCTGTCCAGCTCCACACTGTCTGGCAGCGTGCAACTTTTAGCTCTCTCAGATAAATCAGCTCCAGTGTAAAATCCCACCGCAAAGCTCCCGCTGATTCCCCCTTTGACTTTTTTCCAGGCGGGCTGAGAAAGCACGGCAGTCCGTTTTGGCAGGGATGTTGTTTTGATAACTCGCCGTGCCTTTCCTTAATAAGGAGCACATGGTCCGACAGGTTTCAAGTGTGTCACCGTTTCTGTGCACTGAGGGGGAACAGAATTAGTTTAGTCTAACACCAATACAATAAGGTTTAGAAATAAGCAAAAAGCAACGCCACCTTATTTAGCTTTTTTCGCAAAATCGGAGGGGGGATTTGTGATTCTATAAGATTTGACAGGCTCTGAAAGGATTATGGACTGAGGCACAGAATCATGAATTGCAGAGAGAAACCAATTCCAGGAAGGGGAACGCTGGAGAGTTCAAATCTGTTTTTGGAGGAGCCGTGAAGAACCACAGAGTTCCCAAAACAGGCGATAATACACACCGTGATGCCAAACAACAAATCCTCTGGAGCGCTGGAAGCTTTCATCGCCTTCCAGTCTCTTTGTGGGAATTGCAGATCGTCTCTGACACCTCCAGATCTCTGTCAGTTTTTTTTTTTTCCTCACTCTTTGGAGGTAGCCAAATCACCCTGTGTTTTTGTAGCTCATCTCCTGTATCCACTTTTCACGGAAGAACATGAAGTGCCCTTTTGTGGTTTAAGTTCAGCTAAATCTAAAAAAATGTGGGCATGTGATAATTGAGTTTTTCTGCCCTTTTTTTTTTAACCATCATTGTGAGTTGATGAAGACCGTGTTTTGAAAAGCTGGTGTTGATGTTCTGATGACATTCTTTAAAAACATAGTCATGCCTTATTGTTTTTGAATGGAACCAAATGAGAAATTCTTTCTTATTTTTATGGTCACACGCTCACCCTGTTTGACATTAGGCCCAGCAGAGAGAGTTGGATTTAAAGAACTGAGGGAAAGGGGGTTTGTGTACTTGATTATCAGTAATATTATTAGTTCGCTCAAATAATAATAATGTATTGTTCAAACTTTTTAATTTCATTTCAAATGTCCATTCGCCCATTGGCTTGGAATTGTGACGTCACAAAGTCCTGCTTGTCTTAAAGTCAGACTGAAACTTTTCCCACTTCAGCAGAATTGTGCAAAAACAGCCATCTGGTGTCAAATTTGCAGACTGAAGGTCAGACATCCAAGTGAAACAACAATAAGCAGAACAGTTTTGAGTGGAGGGAGGAGGGTTTTAAAAGACATAAATTGGTTAATGAATACATGCAGAGACTGTGGCAGATGATTAAAAAGGTTCCTAATGAGTTAAATGACCATAAACGTATTATCCCTGTGAAGAGACACTGTTCTGGAGGAGGTTCGTGAAGGAAGGGTAACACGGGAGAAAGGAGGCTGGGAGTGTGAGACAGTGTGTGTGTGTGTATGTGTGTGTGTGAGTGAGTGTGTGGGAAACAGAGACAAGCCCACTGCAGCTCACCCAAACTTACATCAGGTCTGCGTTGCGCCTCTCATATGATGGTTTCTCCTCTGTTTGCATTCTTCATGGCATTCGGCCGGCTTGACTGATCTCATGGAATGCACATGGGATTTCTCCTTCAAGAAAACATTTAGCCCAACTCTGCTCTCGGCCGCTCACTCTTTCCTGGACCCTGCGTGGGGCCGCTCGGATGACTTTTCGCGGTGAAGTTCGCAGGTTGGGTTTTTTAACGTGTGTCGCGGGATATGGGATGTGACGCAAGGTGCCTTTGCTGACTGGATCGATGAAGGTGAAGGAAAATGCGGATAGCCTTGCTCATTTGGATTCTGCACCTCACGAATCTCACAGAAGGCAAAGAGAACACAAAGCTTCTGCGACACACACGTAAGTATTCGAGCACGGCTCGTCATCCCCACCTCTTCAGAACTGTTGTCAGACATGACTCCTGATAAATGTGCCTTTTCTTTCCCCATTTTTCCACCAGAAGGTAGAAAACAGTAGACAGACTCTACATGTGGAGACAATAAGTGTGTTACTTCAACTTTAAGAAAACAGTGGGGTCACAGATTTCCATTAGTTTCACAATCTTGGCTCTGATCTAATTAAAGCAACTTGCCTGTAAAGTTGCATACAGTAAAGTGAACACTTAAGTATTCTATTTTGTTTGCATGAGCATAGGAAGAATATCTAGCCATACTCACACACATATCACACATCTCACATCCTTTCATCCACAGGTAGCTCCTCTGCGAGTAGACTCTGTCCGGTGGGTTGTGCGACATGCTCGTCCCTGAACGGCTGCCTGTCCTGTAAGCCCCGCCTCTTCTTCCACTTGGAGCTGGACGGGATGCGGCAGAGGGGTGCCTGCCTGTCCTCTTGTCCCCGGGGTCACTACAGCAAACGCTCCCCACACATCAGCACCTGCACCAGTGAGTACCAAACGAACACACAGAGGAAGAGCACAGTGATGCTCAAGAGGAGAGTAAATTAAATAGTTCTGATTTTATAGAGCCGTACCTGGCTCAGAGCCCACAGGGTAAGGCTTGAAATACCCACCATGTGTACCACAAACTGATTTTAAGTCAACTTAAAAATTATTTCCATTGGCCTCCAGGGTGCAAGGGGGACTGTGCTTCCTGTTTCAGTGAACATTTCTGCACGCATTGCCACGCGGGTCACTTCTTGTTCCGCGGCAAATGTGAAAACAGCTGTCCAAACGGGCTGACGGCAAACTCAGCGCTGCGAGAATGCACAGGTGAGAGTCCGTGTAGAACTGTACAGTCACGAAGGCCGTGTGCGCAGTATGCATGTCACTGAGAGGCATCTCTCTGTGTCTCAGAGTGCTCCACTGGCTGTGAGGTGTGCGTGAGGAGGAACATGTGTGTGAGGTGCAGAGCGGACCTGTTCTTCCTTCACGGCCTGTGCCACCTCACCTGCCCGAGGGGATTTGAGCCGGACGTGCAGCACATGCAGTGTATCCCCCAAGGTGAGAGAAATTCACCTTTTAACCACACAGTTGCAGCAGAAACCTCTTTAGCCTAGAAGTTTCTGCATTTGAATTCCAATCTATCTTGCATTTCCACCTCTTCATCACCCTCTCTCTGCTCATAGTGCACTGTGAGGTTGGGCAGTGGACAGACTGGGGTCCATGCGTTCGGAGACGGAGCTTGCGAGCCTACAGGAGGGGGCAGGAAACGCGTACGCGACAAGTTCTGCGGCCTCCGAGCGTCTACGGCGATCCGTGCCCATATGTGTCAGAGATCAGGAAGTGTGTCATCAAAAAGAGACCAAAGAGGCCAAGTAGGTTGTAATAAGCTGACGGAGAGACTCTTATTACACTGTGATGTGCCAAAAGGTGTGCTCATGAAAATAAATTCTATTTTCCAATGCAGTCCAACAGAACTTAATAAAATAGATGAATCTTCTGTAAGATTTTTGTTTACCTAAATTCAACACCTTCGGTGCACCGCTCAGCCTTATCTGGACTTTGGCTGACTGAGAGACGTGTCTAAATTTGCTAAATTAATGTCACTTGTGTTTTTTTTCTGTACTTATTGTTTAACTTGTCTGGAGTTCAGTTTATGACTTATTGCAGCTTTCTTGGAGACACCTGCAAACTGTCTTCGTAAGTAAAATGTATTGAGAACAAGTATTTTGGTTCTTAGTCTTTTTATGTCACAAGTTTGGGGGTGGGCTGCTTTACACTGTACAGCCAACACATACTCAAGTACAGACCAATATGTCTTTTACACAGAGGACACTTGACATCAGAAAAATAATGAAAAATGAATTATGGTCAAATTCCATTTTGCTGCTTCAGCTTCAGAGTCCTGCTATTGCGCATGCTGGCTCACTGTCACTGGGGATGCTTGAAAAGACCAGAGCCATTTTCATTGTGTTATAAGTAACATCTGTGCTTTTCCGACTGTGACAAATCAAAATGTCTGATGGACAAAAAGTCCATCCATCAGTCACACAACCCACACATTAATCGGCAAAAGAGCGTTGAAACCAAAATGACAATGAGTTGCCGCAGTAATGTCAAAATTCCTGTATAAGAGGCCTATCTCCTTTTAACATGAACTTTAGTGAAGCAATAATGTTACTATCTCTTTTTTCTTGCTTGTTCTGACCATCATTTTCTCAATTAAACAATGAATCACTTGGTCTATGAAACTTTATAAATAGTGAAAAATGCCGATCACAAAAGTGATTTCAAAGATTTCAAAAGTGCGCAAACCTGATTATCAAGACAGTTACTGATTACATTCCTGTAAATCAACTAATTGATTAACCTCAGTAATAATCATTAGTCAATCTCGCAATAATACTACAACACCATAATAGCCTAAAATAATACTGATTAAAAGAAAATGTCTAAATATAACGAATGTACAATCATGCACTAAAATAATATTCTTTTGGATGCATGATTACTTGATGTTCACCAATAGTTTGGATATTGATCAATGCCTTACATTGACTGTATGTCGCATACTGCAAATATTCTTTTGCACATCCATGGAAAAACTTTTTTTTTTTCACATTTCCAGTTGTGCACAGCTCTTGCATTTATATAATAGCCATATTATATGTATATTTTGAACATTCTTCCGATTTTATATTTGATTTATGCCACTCACTTGCAGTACTTCCTCGTACCCTTTCTTATATTTTTATACAAGTTTATATTTTCGCTCCAACATACCGAGACAAATACCTTGCACATGAAAACCTGCCCCATGAGTATAATGAGCTTTATAAACACAACAACACATGACACGCTGACCTCACGCACATCACGTGATCCGCTCAGTCCACTCACTGTGCGCAGCTGGATTAGATCTACACAACATGCGGACGGGAGACCGCGAGAGACCGATCCAGGAGCTCTGAGGTCGGCTGGGCTTAACCGGAAGAGACTCCCCGTCTGTCACACACCCTCCGAGCAAAACTAAACTAAACCTGACAGCCAACATTTAAATGTAGTTTTGTGAATTTGTCCATCCGAGCCACTGCTGCTGCTGTTGCTGAGGACGCCGCTGCAGGTAAACAAACAGGTGAGCATGACGGCTAACATGCTAACTGTGCTAACTACAGCAGCTGTCAGGATGAGTGTTAGCCTCCTGTCAGCGAGGAGCGCGTTAGCTTCTCTTTAACTTTACGGTGTTAATTGCAGAGTGACTTTACATTTACAAGAGCCTCTAACACAATGAGGGGTGTAAGGTTTCCCCCTCTCTCTCTCTTCCTCTCTCTTTTAAAGATAAAACTAGTTAGTTGACGTTAGCTTAGCATTAGCCGCGTAGCTCTGTCAAACAGCAGGAAGGAGGCCTTTTAATTGAACTGAAAAAAATGCGTGACTTCAGGGGTGTCAGCCATCCTCGTATGTCCCAAACTTGCATTTCTTAATCTTTACATGTATTTTAACTTAATTTTTCTTTAAACTGTATGTCGCAGGAGTGTCTTTGCAAAAAAAAAACCTAACTTTGTGTGCACTAGGCTGCTGCCAGAACTACCAACACATCCTGCTTATTTCACAGCGATGGATGCATGCGTGTCTTATCAGGCAGATCTGTCTCCATGGTGACTGCTGTGTTTTCCTCTGCAGCATGGCCACCTGTGCAGAGGTGGACTGTTCGGTGAGCTCCGTGGCCCCCTCCAAGCTGATCGAGGAAGGAGGTGATGCTTGTGCCCCCGCCGTCACCCCGGAGTGTGCGATCTGCCTGCAGAGCTGCATCCACCCCGTACGCCTCCCGTGCTGCCACGTCTTCTGTTTCCTGTGCGTGAAAGGCGCCTCCTGGCAGAGCAAACGCTGTGCCCTCTGCCGACAGGAAATCCCAGAAGACTTTCTGGAGCGGCCCGTCCTCCTCTCGCCTGAGGAGCTGAAGGCGGCGGCTGCAGGGGTGAGCCGAAGCGTGGGGGCGGGTGGCAGCGACTACGCATGGTACTATGAGGGGCGCAACGGTTGGTGGCAGTACGACGAGAGGACCAGCCGCGAGCTGGAGGAGGCCTTCTCCAAGGGCAGGAAGAGGCCGGAGATGCTGATCGCGGGGTTTCTTTATGTGGCCGACTTGGAGAACATGGTGCAGTATCGCCGCAACGAGCAGGGCCGACGGCGCAAAATAAAGCGGGACGTTGTAGATATCCCTAAGAAGGGAGTCGCGGGACTGAGGCTAGACCCTGAAACTGCCCCCAGTCCTGATTCACCGGCTGTCGCTCCAGCAGCATCAGAAAGGGTCAGCTCAGCCGATGGATCGGACACTGCAGGCCTATCGCAGGCCTCACCCTTTGGGATCATAGCGTCTCTCCCCCCTGTTAGACCTCCAACTCTCCTAGGGCGCCCTCTCGTTAGTCCCCTTTCTCCCTCGCCCTCAACCCTGGAAGAGTCTCTGTCCCAGCTGCTGATCAGCCAGTCGGAGAGTGAAGAGGTGGACGGAGACGATGAGCCGCACGTGTACGAGAATGCGTCCGGCAGCAGCGAGAGCGAGGAGGAGAGGGAGTGTGAAGAATCGAGGGAGCCACGGAGGAGACGAGCGAGTCAGAGACCGCGAAGAGAGAGCCAGCCAGCTAGGATGCCTCCGAGGGGGGGTCCGTCCAGCTCTGCACTCAGTCTCCGCTCACGTAGTCCTGATGGACAGTGCACAGAGACAGAAGTGTAACTGGACAGTGGTATCTGTTTAACAGAAGACACTTAATAAACTTTTGTCAGTTCAGCAAAAAAAAAAAAAAAGAAACCCCATATGCATCTTTAAGGGTCCCATGAAATGACGAAATAATTTTTATAGTTATTTTGGTGTAATTTCCCACCATCCTTCATGTGCCAAATATGGTCCTAAAATTTATTTTGTAGGCTTTCTTAGGTTGTTCATTAACATACATCATCCATCTGAATGTAATCTGAGTTTCCTGGTGGGATCTGGTCAGCCTTTTCTGTAAACCCTGGAGCTCGACAAAGGTAATCAGCAGCAACCATGACCTGGGTCACGGACATGCACTTGCAAAAAGATCTTTCATTGCGAACATATAATTACTGAGCACCAGGGATAATCTCTCCACGTCATTTAGCCTCCGCTTGATAGAGTTTATTTGAAAAAATACTGATAATAATTGAAAAAGTTCAACATAAAAGCCATTTCAAGGGACCTTTAACACAAAAATCAAAGCCTTTTGTTGAAGACTTGAAGAGCTAGTTTCAGGCAGCAAGAGAGTGAAACCATTTTCAGGCAGCAATATTCTGTGGTAGTTATGCATCGCTCTTAGCAACGTGGTGAAGCATAACACAGTCTTGATTTCAAGCCCCTAAAAAAAGGTGATAAACTCTGACAACTTGTTTGTCAGTTTCATCACATCGTCTGTCACTGCCTTTGCGTCTGTTTATGATATGGCAATACAACCTTGAGAAGAAACTACACCCTATCAGTTCTCGTAGTCTTTTGAGCTCATGGTTGACGTGGCTTTCTTTTCTCTTTTGGAGTGATGGCGTAAAAACTCAAGCTTAAATGTAGCACCTTATGTACTGATTACAGACGGTTAAATCTGCTTACTGCTTTACTGATGAGGTTTTTTCCTTTAAGTTAAGAAGTTTTAATCAGGACCTAATTAATAACTATTTAAACTCAAGTTAGTGTGTGTGTGTGCGTGTGTGTTTGTTCATGTTCAAGTGTGTTGGGGAATATACTGAATTCCCTCCATTTTGGTTCAAAAGTCTTGTTTTAACAATGGCGTGTGCTTGTGTTGTGAGCGGTTGCGGGTGCTGAAAAGCTACTGGCAGAACCACTGGAAAATATTAGGTTATATATGTAGAGACACATTTGGATTTCTATTTCTTGTCAGAGTACTCTCGATAGGGCTACTATCAGAGCTCTGGCACTGACATGTACTTGGACGAGCTTTGAGCTGTCCTCACACGCTCTGTTTTTTTTTTTTTCCTTTTTTGATCCAGCTGCTATTATTTTAACTGTCACTGATAGTGTCTTCCTCTCTGAATCACCCAGAACAAATGTGCGCGTGTGCGTGTGGTCTTACTCCCTGTGGTGTTTTGTCAAATTATTAAAAGTGTTCTATGGTTTAAAGTCATATCTTGGCTCTCTTATCCTTTTTTATCAGAAGAATATTTTGCAGAATCATGGGAAAAGCTTAGAAACAAAAGTGGCCAAGAGCCATGGGCCTGTTTTCAATGTGAGCCCTGACCGAGTCTAAACGCAGTGTGAGGTCCACACGATGGAGCTGTTGCACACATTTAGCGTCCCTTTACTCCACCTGTTGTTGGAGATCCTTCTGCACAGGATGGGTGGGTGAAAACCTGCAAAAGAGAGAAACAGACAGACTGTTGTGGTCTTATTTCAACATTTATAGCCTGTGTAAGACCAAATCTTTTAGCCACATTTAAAGCCGAAGCACTCGTTCCCATTTGTTAATTTGTTTGACATTTTCAGATATACATTTACTTACTTCAATGCTGAAGTGAGGTGCAAAATTTCCAAATGTCACAAATAATTTCTCTGAAGTATACCTGCTATGTTAGTTTCTTCTCGCCATTTGAATATGATTGACAGCAAAAAAAAAGGTAAAAAGTGATTTTTTTTTTTTCTTGAGGACCGATTAAAAAAATGATTGAACATCAGACAGATTGTATAATGATTTACCACGGGCCTGAATGTGACACAGATAATTTCATTTAGTAGTCAAGTAGTCCTACCAATAACAGTGATCACACTGTTGCAGAATATTTTATAACAATATCAGCTTTGTTATTCATCCTTTTATGACAAAGACACTGTCTGTCTGTTTGGGCTTGAAAGAAATGTGATGTGAGCTTCAGATATAGAAAACAGAGAGAGAGAGGTCAGTGTCTCGTTTATTTAATGTATTATCCAGCTATTTGTGCTAAACGGATAAGATGTATTACAGAGATCACCCTCTGCTCTACTTTATCTTCTGACAGTGCAAACTTGTTGTCAAACAACTTATTTTTACAGCCTTGCGGTTTTATGTGATACTGCCAAGAGGGGCTGTGGGACTGATTAAGATTACTGGTGCGCCTCTGAACGTTGGGGTTCGTTTCAGGCTTGTGGGAAGATGAGACTTGACCAAAAAACAAGACAGCTGCCACCAATGCAGCTGGGTCGTCGCTTTGCCAGCTAAAGAAAAAGCACAGGCTCGGTGTGTGCGGTTGGGCTGTGACTTGAATTAGAAACGCAGCTTAATGAGCCAGGTTTCAACGGCTGGAGTCTTTTCAGAGCTTCCACTTAACTGTGCTCTGTAACTCTAGCGATGGGGGAGGTAAAATGTTGATTGGCAAAAGAAGTGTCTCCGCTTTTATAGTTTACATCTGTAGCCGATAAAATGTGCTAAGCTCCCTCCATAAACTGCAAAACCATAGTTACCGCTGATTGAAATGAATGTCTTGTTCTCATTGCTCGGTCAACACAGCAGTGGTGACGGTGTCGATTTTACTAAAATTTACGTTCATTAAATGGAAAATACGGAAATTTCTTTTTCCGAAGGTGGCCAAAATAACACAATGTTGTTTTTATTTTGTCAGTGCAAACAAGAAACATCACAGATAACTTGACTTCACGGGGGTCCTAGTTAACACTTGAATGAGCTTCCATATGGGCTTTGTTTGGCAATAAACTAATGGAATTGGAAAGGAAAAATACCCAAAGTTCAAACCATATGGTAACCAGTAATCAGCCTGCTTAAGGAGCATCTGCAGCTTGTATCCTCCATCAGAAGCCTACATGAACATATACTAATGGAGACTATACAAGGTCTTTGGTTCATTTTATATAATCCTTTCATGGGCATCCTGATACACACTCTATACAATGCACATACACAGAGTGTGCACATACACACGCTTGTATTCAGAGGTCAAAAGAGACACCCTTTTGTATTTTATGCTTTCTCATTGGCTGGACAAGAGTGAGACAAATCAAATAGAAATGTGATGAAAGATCAGTCAATCGGTGGATTTCACTTGTTCTCGCGTCTTTGCTCCTCAGCTGGGACCGACAGGCTGGAATGAGAGCCAGAGCTGACGGAGAAGGTGCTGCTATCACATCTTGCCCATCTAATGTGCAGAAATTCCAGCTGAGCACGTGGAGGTGTTTGACAAATGTGCTGAAATATCTGGTGGTGAGGTGCCTGACTAAGGGCACCATGGAGACTCATGGTGACAATGATCATGATAATAGTATTGGAATTACTTATCTTGAAAGCAGTCCATCACACATCTAAGCTCAGCTGGCAGTTTGAAATTGTGAACGGGATAACAATGTCTCCTGTGTGGGAGGTGGAGGGCGTACAGTGCCATTCCAGTAATAATAAAGTGTCTCTGCAGCTTTTCTAGACTAGAAAATTAATTCAGAATTAGAGGTTATACGGTGAAAAAATGTTGATGCTACACTGTGGTCACTAAATGGCAGTTTTAATCAAATCAAATTTAAATAATACATTTCTGAACATAGATATTTTAGCATTTTGTTAAAATAATCATTACTGAGGACATATAAAAAAGAAATTTGAGGGCTGTGTAAATGTGCTTCATGTTGGCGTTAG
>JAOXYL010000036.1:13134557-13145685 GCA_028564955.1 Terapon puta | reverse complement strand
ACCTTGGGTTAGTTTCACTTTCATTTCTTTTTTTTTATTATGAACTAAATGGATTAAATCCCTACCAGGGCTACACAATATTATCTTGAGATGAGAAATTTACTTTAATATTATAATAAGAATAATGATTCATTTGCATGTAAACTTGGGAAAACAACAGGGTTTTTTCTGGAGACTAATGTCTTATTTTCAAGAAAACTACAAAAGGATTAACTCAGAAAACATAAAAAAAATCTGAATAAAGGAATGGTTTGAAACTATGCACCTGAAAGCTAATCTGGGTCCTAACAGACTTACAAATCAATATTACATGCACATTATTTGAATTCTACAAATTCAGCCAGTGAGTGATCTAAAATAAAGACCATGGGTGTGACCACTGACATTAATGAGGGCTCAGGTCTCTTTTTCCATCAATATCATGGATGCCCCGCTGTCTCCTGGGATACAGTATCTATACCTATAAGCAGCTAATATCACCACTGCTATTGGTTCATGTCCTTGATGACATCACGGGACATACACGCTTGTGGGTGTCCTTCTTAATATCTGTGAACGCACTCACACCATAGTAACTCATTCAAAAGGGCAGATCAGCACCCTTAGCACGATCAAAGCCGATGAGAACAGATGCCGCTTCTACACAGATGTCATAAATAAAGCTTTACGGTGGCGTGCACACACGGTGGTACATATTCCCCATTAATGTTTATGTGTGTGTTTGTGCAGGATTGCTGTACATTTGGATCACCTGCGCATCATAAAAGTTGCGTAACCCTGGTGGAGATAGTCCTAGAAGTCTTCTGTGCTGTGACGCGAAGCTGCTTTTTGATGGGGGTTGCCTCCTCCGGGGCTGAAGTGGGTGTGATAACTTGGCCCGCTGACGTCAGGGGAGCCATGACTACAGTTCAGCTGTCTGTTCCCTTTCTTTCCCTCTCTGTCATCTGTCCGTCTCTGCTCTCATGAATAGCCTGCCCAGTGGAGAACATGCTGTGCCATGCTCTGCCATGCTACGTCTGTCTGCAGAGATTCCTCAGTCGGGGGAAGAAGCATGGGGGGAAAAGTGAGCAGAGGGTGAAGCAACAGGAGGAGAAAAAATACACGCCAGAGACTGTGTCTTTTGTACACTTTATACCACGGCTCTCTATGTTGAACAGCTAGATCACACAGGCGACTGCTTGCCAAGAGTAAGCAGGGGGACAGAGGAGTGATGGCCAATGGGACAGCGTGTTAAAATACCCTCATGCAGCCAAAGTAGGTGCCACCCTGTAAGGCAGATGCCTATTTAACACACAGAATGAAAGTGGAGACAGGTGAAAGCAACAAGGGGGGAAAAAGGTTGTCATGGAGAAGCAGATATGGTAAAGATATTGTATTGAAACCTGTATAGGAGTGGAGTAAAAATGAAAAAAAAATGTTGGACAGAAAAAACTAGAGAATTAACTAATGGATGGAGGTGATAAGAGGACAAAGCTCTAAGCTTAAGGCAGCGAAGGAAAGCCCCAATTTGTCAACATTTGTTGGGTATTACACATCTGATGGCTCATTGGGAGGCAGAAATAGCAATGGGCAAGATGAAAGAAAGAGCTAGGGAGACAGAGAGATGAACCAACACCCCCCTCCCACTCTTTATTTATACCCCCAAAGACAGCGGGCTAGGATTTCTGGCACCAAAACACACGTCACGCTTGCTATTTCTGTCTGAGGTGCCACATAGCACTGAGAGGTTGGGTGACAGGGCTGAGGCATCATGGGGCCAAGGGACTTCCGTACACCCACCCAGCCTTTACATGACATTTCACACTTTGGCCACCTCTGCCAGAAGAGTGTGTGTTTACATCAATGTGCGGCAGAGCATGCGTGCAGAAAATGTTTATTTGGTGAGAAAACTGCAGGATTATGTTAGCATGTATAGTGTTTTTGGTGTGTGTATGTGTGCGTTTGGTTGTGTGCATGTGCGTATGTGTGAAACTGAGAGTGTGTGTTTCCTCACCTTCCACAGATCTGGAGGTGTCAGGGAAGCCAGAGGTTGTTGATGCAGTCTTATGAGGCGACAAACACAGAGCCTGAAAAGCGATCCCTCATGCCACACAATCGCACATCCTGCTAAGCGTGGAGGGCGTAACTGCTCCTGAACCAACACTGTGCCACGTTAATGCACTTCGCATGGTTTAAAGATAAAATTAAATCTACATAATCCCACCTGTGTCGCTTATGAGAGTCAAAAAACACTGCATTTGGAAGACAATCGCATGTTGCCACGCAGTTATGTTTCAGGTATGTTTGAACCAGCTGATGTGTTGAAGTTCGTGGACAGTTAGCTCATTTGCAATGGCAACTGACACGGCTTGAGCTGCCGCTGTGCTGGCATGCGGGGAGCTGCCGGTGTCGGATATCCATAGGCTTGACATGCAGTAAATCATCAACACCCTGCAATGTGAGCCGTCATTAATGGAACAATACAATGCGACACTGGTACAAAGAGAGACAGAGTCTTCATGTTAAAGCACTGTCATATTTATTACCAAGAAAGAAAAATACATTAAAGGCATATCATAGTCTTTTGTCACAGCTGTTATTTGAACATCTTAAATATATTACTTTGACAATATGATACAATAAAACACACCGTTGTTGACAGTTAGCAGATTGCTGCTGGGAGCACAGTTGAGAGTTAATCTACTCCTACCGGTGGCCAGGTTGAATTTGATTCAACGTGGCGGCCACGGGGATTAAACACATTAGCATGCACCCTCGAACTAGGGCTGCATGCAGAATCTCATTATACAGAAAACACCTGAAATTCAATACAAAAAAGAAAGAGAGGGAGGTGTATAAGGGGGGAACTGCAACAAAGCAACATGTTGACGTGTTGGCAAAGGTTCGGCACAGAAGAAGCAAAAAGCCACAGCAACACTGGAGAATGTCATGGATGTGTTTGATCTTGAACGTTGAACATCGAGATAAAACCAAGCATTCCTTTGCAACTCTCTTAAAGCACTTCATGTAACAGAGAAGTCCTTATTATTTACACTGGAGGAAGGGAACAAGCTTTATTGAAATGGAAAGGTATCACATGATGACCGTCTCAGTCTGAAGAGAATAGGAAATGACAGGCCGATGCTTTAGGGCGGGACTCGGGGTTCTGGTCATGGGGCTAGGGGGACGGGTGAGGGGGCTCGGGGAATGATACATTGGGCCAGATGGGGCGGCGATCCTGGCAGTGGGGGTGTGGCCGGCCCATCTGGAAGGAGGTCGCTGGTTGGCAGGCCGCGCAGGACGAGAGAAGCTCCTCTTAACTTTGGCAGGGGACAACTCGACGGGGTTTACCTGGACGGACACATAACGGGACACACGTCAGCCTGATCAGCATCAGCACCTGTTTCATTGGTTGCTTTCATGGAATTGAACTTACTACAATAAAGAATCACAAAGTAAAACCTACCTGCTGTGGTTCCTGTCTGTAAGCTGTGTGTCCTGTTCTGGGACTGGAGCTGTACTCGTGTTGGATCTCCAGCATGTCCAGCAGCTCAATGAGTCCTTCATCCCTCACTTGGCCACAACCTTGCACCTCCAGTCCCCCACCCCTTTGGCTTTTCTGAGCTCCAGGAGAAGAACTTAAGACCCTGTAGTCCATTTTGGGCTCCACATGTTGGGGTGTAGGCTTCCTTACTCTTTCCCCTTGAGCCAGTCCTCCATCTCTGTCTGCCCCGCTGTTAGCCCTGGGTCTAATCTTTGGGCTCCCAACCACCTGCGATCTCCTCGGGGACTGCTGAGGACTCCGCTGGGACCCTTTGGAACCACTGTAGCCTC
Organism: Terapon puta; assembly: GCA_028564955.1. Lineage (NCBI taxonomy): Eukaryota > Metazoa > Chordata > Actinopteri > Centrarchiformes > Terapontidae > Terapon > Terapon puta. The sequence continues at coordinate 13,141,872 of JAOXYL010000036.1, read as the reverse complement.
CTCTGTGATCCCTGTGGGTCTGTCTCCCAGAGTCTGATACTAACCCCCATTCTTGGCCGGGCTCTGTCTCTGCTGTCAGCACGTCAGAATCTGCTTGGCATTTCTGGGTAGGCACGCGCATGGGCGCCCTGCCGGCGACTGAAGCGGCACCCAAAGCTCTGCGCTGACAGCCAGGGGTGGGACACTTTGGCTCTGGGGCCAGTCCCTGATGGGTCACCACCCCTGACTCGGTGAGCAGTTTGCCCTCGTTCTCCTGAAGCATGGCGCCAAACTTCCTGAGAACAGAGGGGCTGCTACATTTCTTGTCTCCCAGGACGCCACCACCGAAGGACTTCCTGTCCAGAGCAGGAGATTCTGCGGTTGGGATTGGGAACTGTGGCCGTGGCAGTGCAGTAGAAGCCTCCCTTTGTCCAAGAGGCGGTTTTGAACCCGTGTTTTCTTTGTTGGGAGAACTCTCTCTGCGGGGGGAGCTCTTCATGTGAGACACTTGGTTCCTCCTGTTTTCAGTCTCCTCAAAACTGCCCAAAAACTGATCCAGACCAAGCCTGAACCAAACAAAAACAAGATGAACAGGTGTTCACCACACATCACATAATTCTACCAAATTTTCATGAAAGTGGCTACTGTGCAAACTTCCTTACCTTTCATTCCCAGAACTTCTTCTGATCTCATCCTGGTGTGTAGGGATGTCCGGGCTCACCTTGATCGTGTCACTAAAGCGCTGAAAAAGACAGAAAAACACACTTAAAAAAGCCTCCATATCAACCTCCGCCTTCTTTATTTAAAAACCTTTTTTTAATTAGAGTGTGCTACTTCGAGATCACTGGCAAGCGTCCGTTTACTGTACCTTACCAAAACTGAACCTCAGCTGACCCTTGATCATCACTCGATATAGCATAGCTAAAAACTATTCTGATCTACTGTACTGTTGGCTGTGCACGTGGCTTTCCATGTGGACCAGGGAGCAGTTTAACAGCTTTCTTCTTGATTGCTTCGCCGTTAGTTGATCAAAGTAAAACAGTTGGGATAGACCACAGAGAAGGTATGTACCCCCTATCTGGTAACCTGTGTGTGTAAGCAGACTGGAAGGAACCAGCTAACTGTAATCAATATGTTCCCAACTGAACCCCAGCTCTGACTCGTATCATATCTGCCTATCTGGTTACCTCAGATGTGCAAATGCCAACAGGATGAAACATACAGAAGGAAACTGATAAGAAATGCCTCTTCTTACCACGTGCCGAGCTCCATTGTTCTTCCGGCTCATCTGCTTCCCTTGCCCCAAATAATCCTGCAGCAAATCTCCAATCTCTGAAACTCCATTGGTGTGGCAGTAAGCGTAGCCGTTCTGATGACTCACAGGGTAGCCATACCCATTGGGGCTATAGTTACAGCCGTTACTATAGTGATGAGGCACAGTTATAGCTCCAGGGTGATTCTTGCTGTGATGCCCGGGCGCAAAAAGACCATTGCCATGGTGCCCAAGACCACACTCCAACTCGCCGCCATTTTTCTGGTTGTCAGTGGCAATATCATTTGCTCCTCTACGGGCCTGAACTTCATTGTACAACTGGAAAATGAAAACAGAAGAAAACATTAACAACTTGCAGATTCCCCGTTAGTCTGGTATGTTCTTCAAATATTTTGAACCTCATTAGCCCTGTACATTTGGTACATATAAGTTATATAACTATGAGCTGAACTATGTAACTTTATACAAAACACAGCTCAACAACAGGAACTATGTTTACACAACAAACAAGTCTTATAATTATCCCAGAATCATTGCGCAACCTAACCTATATTTAAGATCAGCACATGTTATTCCAACAACCATCTGTTTCCCACTGCAACCTTTAATACTTCCTTTAGTATCCACTTTCAGCGTGTGTGTGTGTGTGTGTGTGTGTGTGTGTGTGTGTGTGTGTGAGGGAGAGAGAGAGAGAGTCCTGTGTCTGTCAGTACATCACAGTTTAATTAGCTTGTTAACATTTATCTGTATCATTGCTCCAACAAGGCCATGAGGTTGAGTCAGTCAGTGTGCTGCCAACAGTTTATTATGGTGCACACACACACGTGCAACACACACATATTACACCAATTAACACACACTCTAGGGATTATGGGTGCACTTCATAACCGGGACACAAAATCATTAAAGCGTTCACACACAAATCTGAGTGATTATCTTATTTGAACATTGAAAACTAAAACAAAAATAGTTAAATCAAAGTAAATTTAAGTGATTTTATTCTGTATGTTTCTTAGAAACAACATACTTCATTTAGAAATGGAGAGCAGCAACCTTGAACATGAGCCACTTTACACATGTTCCATCATCAGTGGGTGTATTGTTGTGCAGGAGGAGAAAAAATCTAATTTATACCACTGAAACTGGTATAGAGATCCGATTTTCATGCATTATAAGTCAAATTTCTATTCACTGACTCTAAATGTCCACTAAATCACATTCACACTGCAAAGCCCCAGCTTCTGTATTTAATGTGTCATCATGGCATTTCAGGGAAAACATTCAAAATGATTATTAATTATTATTATTATTAAAATGATAATTATTTTCATTTTATTTTGAAATTGTTTGGAAATGAATTACCTCTTCAATTTTTCTCTGGATGTCCTGCAGCTGGTCCTCCCACTCCTGCATCTCTGAGTCAAAGTTGTCCATCAGTTCCGGCCTCTCCTGCCCCCAGCCCCGGCCACCGTGTTCCAGCCCACGCTCCAGATCAATGGCTGCCATGACGCAGGCTGCCTCAATACCCAGGGGCCCTTTTTTAAATGGCAATTTCCCCTTTCTCCTGTTTCACTTTCCTGTCAGAGATCACTGTCGGGTCGCCAGCGAGGAACGGAAGGATCGATGGCCTGGAAAAACTATACAGACAAACATGCGAGAGAAAAAGGGGGTTGACATACTTTCTTCAAAGTGCAAGGCACATCTATCTGTTTTCATGACACTTAGCAAATGAACACTGTTGATTAAACCTACTACAGAAGAAGATATCCTACTGCATCAGTGGCAATACCTGAGTTTAAATTGCATCAAATGAAACCTTTTGATCCCATTCAGTCAGTTTCTTATTTATCTCTGTTGCTTAAATGACTTGTTAGGTTTGCCACTTTCTGCCCTTACAAAGGTCAGACACTTATGACCCTCTGCTATGCCTGCCTGTGCGGCACATGCTGTCAGGAGTGTTGCATGACAGCACCGCAGCAGAGTTTAGACTCTTGGTCACTTTGACCTCCAGCAAGATAATGAGGTCTGGTCAACATTCATCACCAGCAGGTATCCCAACGGGGGAAGCAAATATTACTGCAGCTCCCATCAAGTAAACCGAGACAACCGGGCTTTGTTGTTGTTGTTGAATATGACAAGTATCCTGGTCGAAAGTGCCCGAATGTACCAGCCACTTCCCTCCCACCTGTGATGTAAGACTTGAGATATTAATAATCTTGTAACTATGCATAGTAAACTGGGCTGCATGGCCGGTGGGCAAGGTAGAGAGGCAGAAGGAGCAAATGTATGTCAGAGACGAAGACAGAAAAAAATTTAAGAGGATACATCCTAAAATCTGCTCAAAGTGAAATCAATACATAAAATCTAAAATATGAATGGAAAAAAAAAGAAAAAAAATCACGAAAAGGATGATCATGACAACAGTGGCACTGTCAAGATTTTGCCCATTTATGCAAACTAAATAATTTCAAGCATAAATATAATTAATTTAAAATCATATTCTTAAACATAATATATTAACTGCCCTTACCTTGCTCAAAGTAAAAGTTTTCACCTCCCCTCAGTAACAATCCTCAGCTGCTCTGTCCCTGCGCTCTGTGCGCTGTGGTCTCTCCAACAGATCCACTCCCCTCGTCACCAAATTGTCAAGTCCTCTCTGCGCTGTGTGTCCCCTCGCTTTTTCCCTCGGCTGAGTTACGTAAAGAAAGCCCCGGCGGACTGGATTTAAAGGGCCCCCTACTCCCTCTGTCACGCCTCGGTGTCAGGGTTAAGTCCGGAGCGAAGAGCTGAAGGGTAAACAACTTCTGTTCCAGCCGGGGTGCCCGGCCTTTATACCGCCCCGCACTGTTTACGCGGGCGCGCCATTGGAGCCGGGCTCACATATCATAATGTCAAATTTATTCCAACATTTGAAGTCTCCATGGGACAACTGTCGTCACCAGCATCCCGGCTATAATTACCGGGGCTCACCGAGAGAGGGAAAGTGTTTACATAGCTGTTTCAGCTGCTGCGCACTCTCAGCCAATGGGTTCCTCTGTTGCTACTCTGCTTTAGGATGCTTGGGCAGATTTTGTCTTGTGACCATGTCCTGCTGCAAATCATTTTTTTTCCTCCAAGGGATGCCAAATGGGCGTGGGTGACACAGTGAGTAATAATGTGTCACAGTCAATAATATCTTTATTGGAGGTAGTCACGGAAAGGAAACAGCAAGGTGGATGCCTGGCATGTTTGGATACATTTCAGTCATTTTCTTTATTTGAATGACACTTCAGTTCATATGGTCTCTGCAATTTCAATATTTTACCAGAATTTGTAAAATGACAACCAATAGATATACAAACCTGAAAAAGAAACGGCAAAATGTGTGAAAGTTCATATAATGACCCGTAGTAACCTGAACCCGTGACTGTGTTTTGACTCATCCTGCCGCGGTGACGTCTGAAGACAGTTGCTACTGTTCGTCCAAAACACCATCAATTACTGATGCCTCTAATCAGGGGTCCTGTTGGGAATTTTGACCCCCCTTCTGATCCCCCACCAGGACAAGATCTGACATTTGGCACTCATCATGATCATCCAAATTCCTTCCAGTTTGAAGCCCCCGGATCATCGCCATTATTCCCGCACCTGTTGCGCTCCCTAATAAATAACGAATCCTTCAGCAGTTAAGGAAAGGGATAAAAACAAACTTTATCCTTACTTTACCTTGAGGCATCAACAGCAGGGTGTGACAGCGAGCATCGTTCTGAAAAACAAAAAAGAGGTGCCTGGTGTCATAACCTGTAAAACATATTTAGTAACGAGGTTGAACCAGGACATAAAGCCGCGTGGAAAGGTGATTCATGTCTCCTCCATTACAGTCAGTGACCTCAAAACTCCGCATGAGCAAAGCTACCCCACATGACCCCCATTTCCAAAACCATTCTATCATCGGTATTCTCTGTGTACTATCATCTAAAATCAAAAGTCCACTTACTGGCTGTTGAGGATTTTAATCCACATCTCATGGACCTCATCAGCAACATCCACTTCCCTGGCTGACATTTAAATAAATACCTGTTAAGTCACTATCTATCGCCGAATGCTGGTGACAGAAGCTCACTGATGAAAGCCCCCTTGCATTTGCAGTATTACAAGCCCAGTCAAAACCACAATCTGTGCACAGTTAAGCCTTTAACAAGGCTTGCAATGCAACAGAATCGCTCTCCAACTGTTTGAAGTGGCAAACTGTTTATTTTTTCCTTCCTTTGCAAGCGTTGCCAGTAAACAATTAATGTGACTGAACAAATGAAATAAAGTCAAAGATTACAGTCAATGACCAAAAACACATCTGCGATTACTGTTTATTGCTACCACGAAAGACAGTGAACTTAAAATCTTCTAGGAATCTTCTTCTGGGTTTAACATTTGACCCAGACAAGAAGACTGATAACAGTCTCATGTATCCTAAATATGAAACTGGAGCCAGCAGTGGCATAAAGATTCGTTGTAGAGGGAAACAGTTAGCTCAGTCCAAACGTAAGAGCTGTGTTTTGTAGCTAAATGAAGAATTAAATTGCATGTTTTATCTGTGCAGTTCCCAGAGAAGCTGTTTTCCCCTGCCTCCAGTAAACTGAGCAAGCCAGCTGCTGACTGAAGCTTCATATTTGGCAAGTGGAGTCTAGATTAGACAGCTTACTAGCTATGAGACTATACTCAAAACTATCTATTACTCAAGTTTGAATGTTCTGACCGATGTTCTACCAAAGTTTGATTAAACATACAGTTTATTTAGATTTTATTGTTCATTCTGCTACACTCTTAACATCACATCTGCAACAGTTTTGTTAGTCTTTCTCAAAGGTACAGTCCTCACCTTCTTCATGGACTTGATGTGGACAGTGATGTGTTATGGATAATGTGGTCTCCAGTGTCGAATCTAGCCACACTTTCTTGAATGCGGCTGCAGCATTGGCGAGTGCTGAGCTTTTCCTGTGCTTTTGGTTACCTTGGCAACAAAGGATGCGGGGAGGAGAAAACAAATCAAAAGAGCAAAAACAAACAAAGGGTTGGTGTGAATGAACGGGGGCGTACATCACAGGACGAAGAAGAGAGTGAAAAGAAAGACTAGCTTGAAAATGGTGGCATAAGAGAGGGATGAGAATAACACAAGTATGAGGATGAGCAAAATGATTGGCTGGAACATCTGGGCGGATGAGAGTGGAGGGGCAAACCATGACAGATGAGAAACAACAGGTTGGATTGAGTGAAAAAAGGGAAGAAACAGAATCACTGTTAAACCTTTTGAGATTTTTCACATGCCACCAAGACTCTCAGAACTACTTTTAATGTTTGGCTCACCGACAGTGGCTCCTCCGCCTCCCTGTCTTCAAGCCTCGGCACCTCAAGTCTGTCTATGAACGCCTGCAGTTCTTTTCTGAAGGCCTTCATCTGAGCATTTATGCGATACAGCAGCTCGTGTTCCCTGATCCTGCTCCCGTCATCCTCTCCTCCCTCCTCCCCACCTCTCCCGAACATGAGGTCACCGTTTGAAACGTAGACCCTCGCCTCAGAGATGACGGTGGCCGTGTCCGCGATGAGCCGGTCGATGGTGCGAACAAGCCGCTCTGCTTCCACGCGGATGTCGATCATTTGCTGCCTATCGCGCAGGCTGCAGCGGCCGCCGGGCAGGAAGCGTGCCAAGGCGGAGGAGGCTGCACCCTCTGGCCCAGTTGGGGTGTAGAGGCCCCTAGTGGGCGTCAGGCAACGGCTGCTGCCGTTATTGTTTCTGACCTCATCGGAGTCGCTTTCCCCGCCTACAGGGCCCTCGCGCTTGCGGTGCGGTGGGAGGAGACGGGAGGAGGTGGAGTCCTCGTCACTCTCACGCCGGCCACTGGTTGCTCCTCCGGCATCGCTCTCTGCATCACTGTCGCGAGGACTGGGCCGCAGGGAGAGGTGGGAGGCCAGGTCATAGCGCTGCATATTGGAGAGGAGCACGCGGTTCTCGTACTGCAGCTGCATTACCTGAATAATGACAAAGAGACGTACAGTGAGAATTTTAGATTTTAAAATTAAGCCTGACAA
>JAOXYL010000036.1:13061320-13088639 GCA_028564955.1 Terapon puta | reverse complement strand
CACACACACACACACACACACACACACACACAAACAGATCCAGGTAACTGTAGTTAGGAAACAAACATATTTTCTCAGACTTGCTCTGTATTTCTGCTGCCTCACCATCTGGGGCAAATCCATCACAGCTTTTCAGTACCTCCTTGGGTGCTGTAAACAGAAACAGGCAGATGTGTGCACACATGCATACACACACTCAAAGACACACACACATCTTTGAATCATTGCACTTGTGAGGACTATGTTAACTTTACCTCATGACCAACTTTAACTCGAAGTCCTAATTCCTATTCTCCCATGAACCCTAAATCTGAGTCCCAACATAAAGCTAACCCAGCAAAATTTTTTCTATGATTGCAAGCACATTTATTTTTCATAACTCTGGAAGCATAACTGCACACACATGCACTCTGAGATCCGGTTGTGCAGCAGTCAGGCAGACAGAAAAGCTCCAAAGAAAGCATTATTTCCAAAAGTGGTGTTTTAATGAGTGGACTCTGGGGCCAGTACAAATGATGTGGCACGATAAGCGCCAACGACACCGGTGATAACAGCAAAATTGTTTGTTTTTATCACATTTATGGAAGTGATAATGATAATTGCGATCGTTTTAATCGAGAGTGGCTCGGTATGAATATTTGACTGTTATTGCTGAGTCTTAGCAGCTTGTTTTGTAGCTGTAATGTTTTCGAAGTCATCGTGCACTTAAATGTTAAAACATCTGTGATGCGTCCGCACACAATGTGACAATTTAAGGGTTTGTCCCATCTTTGTACTTTCATTACGCTCTGTCTTTTCTTCTCACTCTCTGTGCTAGCTGAGTGCTACTTTAGTGGGACTTTAGTGTGTGTGTGTGTGTGTGTGTGTGTGTGTACGTGCATGTGCGCGTTAGAGAGCAAAGTACCAGATGTTACTTTGCAGGAGACGAGCCTCTCATGGCCGGTAGTAAACAGGAGAATTGTTGAAGCATCGATGTGTGAACTATCTCTGAGGCTACAGCAGACAGGGGTGGTAAAACTGTCACCATTTCCTATAAAGTGGCTTATAAATGTTAAATGGACTTATTAATGGTTAATAATCATGTTACTAATGTTTTGGATCAGTAAAAAGCAATTAGTAAGCTCAACTTTGTAGTTGACCTTTGGCCTCCTCAAGCAAAACTTTTTTTTGTCTTTTTAGTCATTATTTATTTATTATTCATTTCCTTATGTCAGTGCTTTATAATTGCCATTTACTTCTTAAGCACTCCTCGTAATGAGCTTTTAATGTATAACAACTATTAATGTTAAAAATTATTGCTTTACATGGCTTGTTACAAAGTGAGAAACCCATGAACATTTATAAATGTACCAGCGTTCATTATTATCAAATTAAGAGTAACACCACTAGTTTTTTACAACTTGGCAACCTCAAATTTCTTCCTATTAATGGTCTGTATCTGATTTATAATCATTGGCGACCAGTTTATCATTCATTAAAAAGTCATTAATTACTAATTACAAACTAGTCCATTGTGCACTTTGTACGTTGTGTAACATTTGACCACTTTTTCTTCTTATTTTTAATCCTGCATAGTAATTGGGTGGAGCGTAGGCTGCCAAATATAATGTAACTTATTAAACCTAAATGCTTTTACTTGCTGCAAGTGCACCCATTGCAGCTTCTCCAGCTGCCATTTTCATTGGCTGGTGGTCCCTCTCCTTCTGCCACATGGACAAGATGGCGACCAGTGATCGTGAGAAGTGTTCAACCTTCATCAGTCAACTTTTTGGCATTTACCAGTGCATCGTCTGGGCACTCATTATGCCTTACCTGTCAGTGTGAATGCTCATTTAAAATGAGTAAGTGTGAACGTATGAATTTAGACTCAGCGCTTATCTTGCATATCTTGTTAAAGTATGCTATAATAGAAAGCTTATTTAAAAAACAGATTCATACAGTGACTTTAACAGAATGAACTGATATGAATTTGGAATTAACGTTTTTTTACCACCACATGCATCCATACAAACACAGAGACATGTGAGTTATGAATCTATCTATGGATTTATTACTGAATGACTTGTGTTCCTATTAGAAAAACACAAGCTAATCCTTTTTGCTGCTGTGAGTCAAATGACCGATCCATCTCTCCCTAGCTGGTTTCTGTACTAAAACAAGCCAATCTGTATTCCAGTGCCGGCCCTGGTCCAGCTGGCCAAACTATTTACACTGCCAGGCATAAACACTTAAGATTAGGGATGAATCTGATTTATTGCTACAGCCAGACAGTTGTTTGGCATCTGATGTCACCGAAAACTTTCTCGGTGATTGGCTTATTCCACAAGTATGAATTATTATTATTGTGTCGCCCAATAATCAAGAGGATCAAGTTTTTGCTTATGGCTGCTATTCATGATCTCTAACAGCAACATCATCTGCAGATGCCTCAAACTGAGAACTAGATGCTCGCTCCGCTTTTCATACAACACAAATACACAGACAGCACAAATACACAACTGAAGACATGCGTTGCCCACACACACTCTTTTTTTTTCTGCTGTCTTTCACACACAGGCAGACACTCAGCGCTGTTTCTCACAGTCTCGTCTCACTGTTGTTTGATTTACTCCGTGGCCTCTGACCCTGGCCGGGCTGAGCTGGATGGACTCTTGGCCCTGCTGCTGCTCCAACTGGTTCATCTCCAACGTAACCCCGCTGGATAAAACTGTGTGTGTGTGTGTGTGTTCATGTCTAGATGCACATCTTCATTCTGTCACTCTGTATTCCAGAAAACACAAGTATCATGAGTAATACCTCTCTGTTATTTAGATTTTGCATGCCCAATGAAACTATTACTCTGCCGTATTTTATCGTCATTTGGCTCCGCTCAGCACTAACGCTGCTGCTCTGCCTCTCAATAAGAGTTCAACTGAATCAAGTTGTCGTTGAATACTTCGACACAAATTAAAACCTCTTGTCAGCGCTTCACCCATAATTCAAGTGTTTTACAAGCTGCTAACTGACCTTTTGGTGTTATTCATTTCCTGTTGTTGTGAAGCTCAAATCAATTAAAGATGGCAACCGTGATGTGACTCCATCTGACCTTTGCCTGTGAAAATACCCACACATGAGTGCATGAGAGTAACAGTGAGAAAGGAAAAAGCTTCATTAAAACACCCATTAAACATTCAAATGATTTTTTAAAGTTATTTGCACAGAAAGGAGGTGGCCACAGTTATCTCATTTATTTGTTTAAACAACAATGTGCAGCTCTGTTTAAAAGAAAACGTGACTAAAAAGTGACTTAGACTGAGCTCCCTTTGTGGTCCACATTGGCACTTTAGCCCACTTGTTTTTCACACCGCAACTCCTTCAGATCTGAGATCCCATCTGTCTTATGTTAGATTATGGATAGACTTCTTCATGGTGGCCCTGACAAATAATTCAGAAGATCATATCCTTTGAGGATTTTAACAGACTTTTTAAAGTTACTGAACTAATCCTTCTGCACGATCTGGATGTCTATCGTGTCTGTGTATCTGTCTTTGCTATCTGAGTCAATGTCTGAGAGGCTAATGCAAAACTCTGTGCTGATAGATGTGATATCCTCCTGGACTCTAAGAAATAACTAAATCTGCAGTAAATAAATCTGTCGGCACTTCTTTGAACAGATAAATCACAAAGAAATCTTTTGTCATCATATTTCTTTGATGGCTCTTCTTCTTAAAGTCATAACTGCGGTATTTTTCAGAGCATAAGTCCCATCTTTGAAGGCGGTCCACAGCTTTGAGTTTTTAAACAGATGTGGGATTCCCGCTGTTAATACTGAGTTAATAAAACCGCTCACTGTGGGTTAAAACATTTTAATTCCTGCTCTTTTTTTGATGACAAGACTGACACCACTTTTTATTTGTGCAGTTTATTTGTTAGCATTAAGACTGGAAACAGAGGGAGGGTGGTACTATTGCCAGCACCTCTAAAGTCTGTTGGGCAGTTGAATTTTTTTTCTTTTCTTTTTTTCTTTCGGCCAGATTGGCAAGTTACTTCCCTCAGTCTTTTGCAGAGCTAAGGTAACTCGCTGTGGCTTCACAGTTAATGTACAAAAATGAAAGTGGCATCAATTTTCTCATCTCACTCCCGCCATTAAAGCAAATAATGTTGTTTCCCGCAGCACCTTTGAGGGCCTAGCGTTATTCCAAACTCCTGTTGCACTTCTGAGGATAGCAGGGCACTTTCCAGGACAGAAAGCAGGATGTTTAAGTTGTGACTGAAGGCTGAATTAATGCTGAACAAATGACTATTTTGAGATAAGCGCGGCCGCATGGCACACTTGCTCGGCCCAGCCCACCGTTTCGAGATGCCGCACTATTTAAATGCACCATAGTAACACACTTCCTAAGCTGCCTGCATTATTGGGTTAGCTCTTTTCCTCGTTGTGCAACACACTAAATGCCTCAATCCCTTGTTCTCAGTTCCCCCTAAGCCCTTGATAAGGAAGTGGACTCAATTTTTTTTTGTCCTTTCCAGCGAGAGTGACCTAAAAGACTGCGGGAGATGGGGGAGGTATGTGTTACAGTACAATAGCCGCTAAATCTCTCCGCAGTAACCACACCAGAGCACTGAGCACATGCTTATGGAGGGAGGCTAATCAGCTTTCTGCAGATGGGCTAATGTCCTTACAGTGGCTGAGAGGGGGGCCTATATTTAGCGTCCACTCTCTCCCTCTTAACAGGGGATAACATTGGCCCTGTTCTCCTCTCCGTCGCTCATCTCCCTGTGGTTAAATTCATCAAGAAGTCTGTGTGGGCGGAGATGAGGGGAAATGCGGGAGGACAGAAAAAACAACGACCGAGGTTAAAGATGGCATAAAGCTATGTAAAAAAACAGATGCAGATATATTGAAGTTCATTAGACAACAGCTTGTTAAAAGTAGTGTGTCGGTCAAAGAAATACGGTAGATGAAGAAGAAATAATTAAAAAAGCAAATAAGAAAGAGGGAGAAGACAGAAAAAATATCAAAGAGCTCATGAAAGAGAGGCTAAGTTGAGTTTTTTTTCTTCTCAGTGTCAGCAGGGAAAGTGACATCTGGAGGCTGAGGCCTCCGGGCATTAGAGAGACGCAGACCTGGAGCCAATCTACTCAGTCAGTTGCCATGTGTCCCTGGAGACCAAGGCTCTGCTGGTAGTAAGGTCTGGGCATATACATGACATCTACCTGCTGTTGCAATTACACTCCAAGCTAAGGAAATCTGGCAAAAGGTGCAATGACGGCTGATGAGTGCCGCTGACGTGCGTTGTGACGTCTCTTGGAGGGGAAATCCGTCACGTTCAGCTGTCACTTGCTGGCAGCTGGCAGAGATTGGGCACCTCAGGACACTGACCTGATGAGTCTGGGCACCACATCTACCTGCCAGAACCTCAGGTAAAGTGAGGTAGAGTAAGGTAAAACGTTTAGGAAATGTCAAGAAGATAGTTACTGGAGTTAGTTGTGCGTGTGATTAAAGGGAGAACAACAACTGAACTGAACATCTTTTGTCTGGTGTTTTTTTTTTTCCACTTTTAATTCTCAAGTTGGACAACTTGAACACAATTATCAGACCATTATTTTCATGTCCAAACAGGACGGCAGTTAAAAACACACATAAAACAGTGAAACAAATCTCTTTAGAGCAACAGAACCCCCATATGAAACAGCTCAGAGCACACATAAAATGAACACAAGTTAAATCTGCATTTCAGCGTTGCCACTGTGTCCACCTGCACTGCTCTTCATCAGCCAAAATAAAACACAAATTTGCACACACCACAAAATATTCAACGACACAGCTTTGAATCTGTCTGCTACATCAGCCAAACACAAACTGTACAAAAATAGAGATTGATAGAAAAATAGGAGATCTGACATGTTTCAGAGAATATGCTGGGTCTCTTGCACTTTGTAAAGCATGTACATGTACACCTGCTGTTTTCATGATTGCCACAAAAACCCAACTCTTAACCAACTTGTCTTATTGCTGTACAGATATCCATGTGGTTGTCTCTATCTCAACCCCACATTCTTTTTACTATATTTTCTTGTTGTTTGGTGCTTTTCCAGGCTACAGAAAGATAAGATATTGATAGCTGTCATCTGCTCACACAGCACAAATTTCTGCACATCCCAAACTTTGAAGAGAAGATGACATGCACATTAGCCAATATTTATTGAACTTACATAGTTTTGAATTTTTAAGCCCTTAAGGCTTGGAAATACTCTCCTCTAAGGGGCCTAACTCTTCCAGTAGTATGCCTTTACTCTGCTCCAGTCTACAGTTGCTCTGCTGCTCCAACCCTGCATACGCAATCAAACCTCCACCCCTCTGACAAACATACACTTTATTGTATCAGTGTGGTTTGCAGATATTTGCAGACGTCTCCTGTTTTCCCTTACTCTTTTGGACATTTCGAGGAGACATACTTTTACAGTGCATAGAGCATGTCGAAATGACTTTAAACTGTGTAAATTAGTGTAAAAATGATGATTGAATGATTAAATTGTATCATAGTATATAATATATACATGTATTAGAACCTTCCAGTGTAAGTTGAAAGAACTGGTATTCCTGTTTCAAAATGCATTTCTGACACATCGCATATTTGCTTTACTGCCAGTTTACCGTGTATTTGAACCTTCAAGGTGTCCTGCACAGATTTTGACTACAAATAGCAATATGGAGCAATGTTTACATGACAGTGCCCTTGTTGTATTTTGGACGTGCACACATGGATGTGAACATGTTTTAACGTATTCCAAAAACTGGCTTTGAAAATGAGTGTGCTCAACACTTTTATTAGACTTTTCAGATACAGACACTAAATGCCTGTTCAACACACGTTTACTGCTCAAGAATACTTAACAGGGCCTATTCATGCAAGCCAGTGTTATGTAACACTTCAGCACGTCTTATAATGCATTTTGAGACAGGATGTGATAAAATTGCATTTTGAAATGTGTTATGTGCATAACTTTCACATATCCAAATACATGTCTTTTTGTAGCATTTCACCCCCAAGAAATGATTAGATTATCTAATTTCTGGTTGTCAAGCTTCACCGAATTCTCCAATCCAATTAAACTGCAAATAAGAGCAACTCATTCTCTCTCATTTTCTATCTTGCAGCCAAACTTCTTTATCTGTACGTTTCTCTAAAAATTGCCCTCTTTTTTTTATTCTTATAAGCTTTTTCGATCTGCCCTCAACCTCCCCCTCTTTGTGGAGATGTTAAGATTATGTTGTTACTTCCCCTTTAGTAATCAGGATGTGCATCCATCCAGCAGGACTGCAGATAAGAGCAGAGTTTTCAACTAAACATTGTCAAGAAAAAAAAAAAGTTGGTCCAAGACTTCCCTCAGTGTAAGAGACCTTACTCAGCATACTGTAGGTAAACTCTCCATTCCACAGTACATTCATTATCATCTTGAAAATGTCAATTAGACAACTCAATGGTTCTCTACAATAAAGAATCACAAAGGTATCTCTTCCCTTTAGGCTTTATCTAGGCACTTAAAGACCATTATTCCTGTACAGAAATAAAGCATGCATTGTTTTGTTGTTTCTTTGTTTTTCTTTGAATTTGGATAAAGTTGAGTATCAAAGTAGATCTTTGGATTTGTAAACAAGTATCCAGTTCCTCATTTTGCATTGTCTGTGAAAAGGAGTCTCTGCACACACATGGTGCACGTGGAAAAGGTCAGAAGATTGGCGTCGTTCGACCATAAATCAATAACTTCAGCATGTTGTGTGTGTCCTCTGTGTCCTCTCTCTCTCTCTGTGTGAGTCTGATCTGGGTTTTAATTTGAATATTATACACGTTGACCGTTTTAAAATGTGAGTTCCTGTGAGCCGTAACTCACAACAGACGAGAAAAATATCATCATATCCAGGCTGTTGGTCACTGTGAGGCCCAGCTGTGGTTTGGTCTACCAAATCGATCTCAGCACTGATGAAAGAACATTAAAACGGACGGGTCAGCCTCTCTCGCTGGCATCTCTCCCTGTGTGCTCAGTTCCTCCTGCTGTGGCACTCTACCCTGGAGGAAAGCCTTTCTCTGGCCCTCTGTCTTGATCCTGGTTCCTTGTCCTCAATTCCCTCCCATCCTTTATCCTCTTCTTTTATCTGCACTCTTTGTCTAATTTTGTTTTTCCTTCTCTCATTTCCCTCAATTTCCTTTCTCAAAGGGAGAGATAAAAAGATCATCATTCATCCCTTTCAAGGGGGTACAAGTTCCACCAGTCATGCAAAACTGCATGAAAGTACACAAAGCTTAGTTACAGGGCAACCAGGTGGCGTACATGGGATGCTGCAGAGAAGGAAGGTAATGCTGAGGAGGCGAGGGAGGACAGGGGTAGACAGGCTGAACCTGCGCTACGTAATAGTTGCTGAAGTTGCCATCCGAGACATAAGGAGCCGGCTGGTAGAAGCAGGTGACGTTGGCAGCGTTGGGGATGGCGTTCTGCTCGGCCAGAACCCGCAGTGCCAGCGAGGAGATGAGGCTGAGCGTCTGCCGCCTCTCGTGGCCCATCAGGCACACCGTGCTCTCCTGCACCACCTCGTACAGTGTGGCCAGATAGTCGTACTTCCTGTCCTCCAGGCCGACAAAGTGGTTCTGCAGGTAGGACTCCAGCTTCCTCCTCTGCTCGCTCACGTCGGGAAAGTCTATGAAAAAGCGCGAGCACATGTAGCGCTGCAGCAGTTTCATCTCACTGTCAGAGGCGGCGCGGAAACCCCGCACCAGCAGGTGGCAGTACTTCAGCAGGCCCCCACCTCGGATCTCCTCGGGGCTCCTCGTGCAGATGAGGCGCTTGCGCAGGTGGTCGAGGGCGGTGGGGAAGTCACCGTAGACGCTCTCCCCGAGAATTGTGGGGTGGAAGGTGGCGGCCATGGGGTGCTCTGAGCACTCGTAGAAGAGGAGCAGCGAGTCCAGGCGGATCTGGAAGGAGTCCACGCTGAACTCAAACTGCCTTCGAAGAGAGTCCACGAACTTGAGCTCCACGTTCTTGCCACGGTTGTTGGAGAGGGAGATGAGACTCCAGCGGTCTGAATCATTGCACACCTTCACCATCTTCTGCACATAGGCCTCCTTGGAAAAAAAATACAGAAATGAAACATTAGGAGCCATCACAGAATGAGAATATTAAAAAGACTTGTGATATTGATCTACTCAATAAAAGAGTAGATGAAATTAAAAGAAGTTTTAGACTTATTTCATATCTTCACTTGCAAAACACACTTGCATATATTTAATCACACAAACATTTGATCGACATACAGAAAAGGTAATTCCAGCTTTGCCCATTTATTTTCTATATTTACATTGTAGAGGCATCTGTCCTGTAAGCAGAGTGCTTATTGGACTTCTGTGATCTGGAAGTATTGCTTCCCAAACTGTGAGTGACATTTCTCCAAAGAATATGTGTCTGATTCTCCTTTTCCTTTCACACGAAGGCCTACTGCCTCCCCTGTATGTTACTAACTCCTCCTCCTCTCGTTTCCTCCTTTCACAGCTGTAATATACTGCGGTGTTACTTCTTACACCAGCGCTTCAGACAGTTTTCTTCCCTCGTTTTTCTCATATGCTCATCGCAGCTGCTGCTCAAACACATGTGCCCATGGTGATGTTTAGGACTGGGTGCAGGGTGGGTCTTACATGGAAATGAAAACATGCTACAAAAACAGTCTTAGTCTGATCAGGCTTCAACAAACGAACATTAATGTTATTTGCGGCAGATAAAAATCTCGATTTAGTCTATTAGTCATGATGTGATCAGATGTTTTGCTGATCACATCTGTTGTAGGGCCATTATTAGCCCGGGTAGTCCTCGGTATCCAGGTAACTGAGAGCCGACTTATTAATGTGGATCCGACTCCAATTGGATTAGACTGAATCCTCTTTGAATTGGAAAACAACCTTTTTACTATTTGGCTTATATCTCTGTGCTGGTTGGATGTGTCCGAGGCAGGTTTATTTTCATGTCACTGAAGTTGCAAGCACGCGTAAAATGCGCAAAGATTCGTCAAAGTAGGAATGGAAATAAAATAAAATAAAGGAAAAATAAGCTGTTCACTATTTTTTTTCTTTCTGTGGGGTTTGAAAAGTTGTGATGCATCTCGTGTTATACTACCTTTAAGGTCACTGGTGTGATCTTTTCTTTATTCACTCCCTCGGGCAAGAAGTCCAGAAGAGAGTCCAGCACAATATCTTTCACTATCTGAAACTCCATCTCTCCCTTCAGCTCGGCGCAGAATATCAAGTCCAGGTCTTTCCAGCCGAGCCCGCTGTCTTCGTGCAGGACGTAGCTGGCCGCGGAGCCGTTCAGTCGCACCTCCCGGACGTGTATCCGCTTCTCCTCCATGCGGCTCCGGACCACCTTGACGATGTCCCGCGGCTTCACCTCCAGCGTGGGGAAGCTCCAGCGGCCGTGGATGGGGATGGAGCCGGTGAGGATGGTGTCCAGGCGCTGCACTTGCTCCCAGTTGAGCACGCTGAGGCTGATGCTCTCTCCGTCCGAGCAGCCGTCAGCCGCGGCGCACTCAACGCTCTCGTCCATGCTATAAGAAGAGGTAGACGGAAGGATGTAAACGGCGAAACTTTTCCACTAACTCCTGCAGGAGTTGTGGCATCGACCAGCTGCAACTTTTTGTCGAATTGAGCGTTCAGAGCTGATGTCTGTCATAACAGCACGGCGCTGGACGGCGAAGCGTCTCTACGCATGACGGAAAGAACTAGTTGGGCGGTGTTATGCTTGTCCTACTTCTTACATAAAGTCTGCAGTCCAGACAAATTCAATTCATGAGCTTTGCAGCCGTAAGGCTTAGTCACTGTCCAGCATCTGCTGCCCCGCTGCGCGCTCCGCTCCGGCACTGTCGCCAAACTCTAGAAAGCAGACATCAGCTGGAAAAGCCCGAAATGTTTGTTCCTCACAGTGTCAACTTCTCATCACTTCCCAGAGCCTTGATGACGCATCCATCGCATCCGAGAAAGCGCTTTATCCACCACAGGAGTTTTACTTCTCTCCTCTTTCACTTACTTTTACGCACAGACTACGGAGCGTCCCCGCTGCGTAACAGCGACTTTACGCATCGTTTTACGGCTGCTACACGCCTCCACCGCACACCTACTTTCAGAAAGTGGTGCTCAGCTGGTTTTCCCGTTACATTTTGGACGTGTGTTGCTCGTCGGTACTTCGTGATGCCACAGACGTCCCACTCCACAGCTGCTGGAGAAGTTGTGACCGTTGTGCTTCCCGTCTGAGGAGATCTGGGGCGGGTCGGCTTGATTGACAGCTCACACCTACTAATAGCCGCCGCCGCTTCCCACAACTTCTTTGAGCGACGGCGATCCCGGAGACTGAGGCATGTGTGGAGAATGGGCGTTACAAGAGAGCAGAAGGAGGAAGATTGGCTGCAGACCCTTTTCCCAAACTCTTTTTTGCTTCGAGTATCTTTCTTCCTCCTCTCCAAACGCCCCCAGGGAGGCTGCCTCCCCACACCTGCCCTGCATTTTGCATTGCCAGGAGGTGCACTGATCATATTTCTGTTCTTCATTGTTGATTTTGACTATAGGGCAGAATAAACTCTCTCAGAAATCCTTATTTAACCACTACATGCCCAACATTTTCAGCACTTTTAGCTGCATGGTCAGAGGTGATGCTGATGCACAGTGACCTTGATTTTATAGTGATAATTAGAGCCAGGCACCCTAAGCAGTTATTCTGTTATAACTTACTCTAGATAACAACAGCACAAATGTAAATGATTTCCCTTATATTCCAGTAACTCTGGAGACTGATCATTCACAGGTGGGTGCTGGGAATGCACCCAACGCCATCTAGGGGTAGTTTTACACCCATCATCATTGGGCCCCTAATTTGTGTGCAACACCTGTTCAATCTAGAGTTACCTCACAATCTTAAAGCAAACTTGTAGAAAACCCATATAAATGCATATTTAATATATTGATAATTAACTATTTAAAAAAATATGTATTTAGTGCATGTGATGTGTGATGAGTTTCCCGATCATCTAAGAGGTCAGTATGTAGAGTATAGGCCATACAGTCTCTCGAGATAGTTGTCATGGAGAATCTATCAGCGCAGAGCTTGGCCTGTATATCTGCGTCACTGCAGACGAGCCCATAAACCAGCTTACCGCAGATTACCCTGTATGTGCAGTGACACACACATTCACATAGACACACATGCGCGCACACTCACACCTCTGCAGATAATGCAAAGCTCATGACATTTTAAGGTATTGTTACTGCATGCTCTGTGCATGCTCCAATCATAAAACAATGCAGTAGGCACACTGTAAAGAGTTGCGTCTGTAACAAGCCATGTTTTTCAGGCAAAACCAGAAAACCACTAACAACTGTCAAACAGAGCATGTTCTCTAAATATTTATAGTGAGCTGCACAGTAACTAAACCTGTTCCACATGGTTACATTTACAGTCATTTTAAAATGTGATATCTGGATATGTGTCTAAATATATATATAGTATCCCGTTTCACTTTATCTGTTAAACAAATCCATATGTATCACATGCATTCCTATACACATACTATCATTTTACATATTGCAGAAGGCATTTAGGTTATGCTGTTATTTAGGTTATGCGGGTGTGAGCTGTTTGCACCTCATGGCATTTCTCTTTTGCTCAGACTCATGAAGGAAACTGTGACCACCACTCAAGCACTACTAACAGTACAAAGATCACAAAGATAAGATGCAAACAGCAAACATTTTCTGCACAACAGAAAACCTGAAACTTCATTCAAGCCGTGTCACAGACAATTTATCACAATATTAACACTAGAATGAAGACAAAGCAGCTCTGCAGTCTGACACACCGCAGCAGGCCAGTCGCACTCGGCACTTTCCCCATTCATCAACAGGCTCAATGTCAGGCTTACTGCTTACCATGAAGCAGCTACTTACCTGACCTCTGACTTGTCAAGTAGATGACACCGGCTTGGTTTCCAATGTCTGACGACATCAGAGGATTGGCCAGGGGATTTCAGACAGACCCCTTGACAGGCTGCCAAACGGATGGCCACATTTGGAAAAGGATGTGTGTGTGTGTGTCTATGTGTGTGTATCTGTGTGTGTGTGTGTATGTGTGTGTGTGTGTGTGTGTGTGTGTTTGCATGTATTGCATTTCTATTTGAGCGTCAATGTGTATTCTGCAAAGTATATTTGTCATGTTCATGTCCCAGTTCCTTCTTTGCAGAATAGTTATTGTTGTGAAATGTTTTGTGGCGTGCCGCCCCGTGTGCATGTCTATGTTTTAGTTTGTGTTAATTACGAGAGATAATTGTGCAGAGTTTTACTCTTTATGCTCAGAAGCATGACAGTAATTGAGAGTAAGCAGGAGTTTCATTCACAAAGTCAGAGAGCCTCAGTCAGTGCCTGCTTTGATCTCTGCCCCCTGCTTTGTTATCACATCTGTAGCATCTTTCCCCATCCTCATCCTGTGCACTCCTGTCTTTTGCTATGGATTGTATTCATATTCTCTATTCCCTCCTTTCATCCAGTCCCACTCTTGTTGTTTTCCATCCCCTTTTCCACCATTCCTACACGTGAAAGTTCATTAAGAGATTACAGTGAGCCCGTTAGCCAAAAGTGTCTCCACTCACTTCCTTCTTCCTCTTCTCACCTCATTCCTTTGACACCTTCTGTTAATTCCATTATTTTGTCAGTATTTCCATGAGCAGGTAACAAAATAATCCATCTTTGACTTCATGTTGATCCAACATGTGTTCTTCTCTCTCCCCTCTCTGGGGATGGAACAACAATTGTCATAAAAACAACGGGCACTCATGTTTTCTTGACTTAATTTCTGAATAAATAGAGAATCTCTTGCACTTCCCCCACTGGCTTCAACTACTTTTTAATTCAGATCCTGGTGTTGGTGCACAAACCCGCTGGCAGGAAGGTGATTCAAAGCAATTTCTTCATCTGGTAATTGTATTAGCTCATTAACAGTTAAGATAAGCTCATTTGTGTTTTTATGGTCCACATGACAGAAGCTTTTAAAGGTAAGCTGCTTGGAATTCAGCTACACATTTTATGTTGATTTTGCCATTTCAGTGCATCAGTGCACATTGTTGCATGAACAGTAAGGTTTTATTTCAGGAGAGAAAAAACTTTCCATCTTCCCTGGGCTGCTTTTGCGTTGTAAACCAAGTAACAAGCTACAATAGCACTAACATTTGGTCAGCTGAAGGAGTGGACCTTATTCACTCTGTTGTGCAGATGGTTGTAATTTTGGTGCAACAGAATATCTGTTTTCAAGTCCTGGTCCTGTTCTCCATCCTGAATTAAAAACTGCATGCCCCCTTTTCCATGTCATCTCTGCACCTCTTCCAAATCTACCTCTCTTTGTGAAAACAGGCAAAATGTTAAATGTACTACTTTGCTAAGATATCCCTTACATGTCTGAATCCTAAAACAGTGGTGTGTCACGTTATTTCATTGTCAGGGAACTCAATTTTTTTGCTTGGGAGGCTACCATTTTTATCTGTCTTGTGTAATCCAAGTTCAGTTGTGGCGTCAGCAGAAACAGCCCGTTGGTGTTGTAGAAATAAATGTTTTCAAACTGATTCATGCTGCTTTTCCCACGATAAGAGTTAACTTACACTTTTGCACAAATAATGACTCATCTCCAAGCAAATGCAGACCTTCCCGTTTCTGCTACTCTTCGTGGAATTCCCACCCTCAGTGTCCAAAGCGCTGCCCTTAGGCACACAGAAGACATAAACAGTAGCGGCTAATTCAGCAAACAAGACTTTATCCGGGGCAAAGACAAACCTCAACAGCATTTCCAATCAGTTTTAACCCCGACCTCCACAGCAGACCTTTGCTGACCCTAGTCAACCTTGAAGAGCGCGCTCAGTAGTGTAAGCCCCCACTAAACTCTTCCACAGCCACTAATGAGATTCGCTGACGTGCCCTGCGCTGTAAGCCACACTGCAGCGCTCCTAGAAGGTGCTCTGAGTGGGAGGACGTTAGTGACGGACAAAACGTTGGACAGAACAGCGACATCATAACGAAATGCCGTCTTTTCATATCACGAGCTGTACCAAAGCATTGCAAAGCATCTATACCAAGTGTGTTACAGGAACACACATTTTTGCAGAAGTTTCCGTCTTTGAGTTGTGCAAGATATATTTTTTTTACATTTATCAGTAATTACCACATAGGATTCTCATCTGACCACACTTCGCTGCGCACAGTTCACAGACATATTAACTAACGAAAAAATACACATAACATCATTGCAAAAATGTTTATTTAAGGTTCTGCGGTCTCACAATGCTAACAGTATTAAGGTTTCTCTATCATGAAATAATCACACAGGGGATATTATTAGTTCAAAAATACTGTGTGAACTGAACTGAACTCAGTATTTTAATGCAGCTCCAGAGATTCATAAAATCCAAAGCCTTCCGAGTCAACATATTCCTCCATTTTTCAGCAGATTGTTCTTTCCTGACCTGTCATGACCGAGGGCAGCAAACTGCTGTGAAAAAATAAACAGGAAGTGAATCGCTCCATCTTTGACTCAGCTTCCTGTATGATACTGTGGTTAGAGATGTCAAGACAACATTGATATTCTGTGGTGATCTCTGTCTCATGTAAACAGACACATGCAGAGACATACATGCACGAACACGCTTCATGAATACATGTAAAACAGTCAGACTGAAAGAGATCATGAGTAATGAGAAGTGACTCCTGACCCTAAACTGCGACTAAAAAGGAGTTTTAGAGGAACTTCATAAACAATAATCATTTCATCAGTAGTCAGAGAACCTGATAAACCTGTGGTTCCCAGCCTACAGGTCCTGCAAATGGTCTCAAGATGAATTGAATTGAGATTACTAACTTGATAGCAAAGCAGAAAAATATATATTTATGCATAAAATATGTTTATTGGTCTGATGTTTTCTTTTACTCTTACGTATGACTTAATAATTTCAGACATCTTAAACTTTTACAATTATTGAATCAAAAGTGAAGGGAAAAAATATGTCTTTAGTTAAAGTGGTTATAAGAGTTAAATATTCAAGATTGGATTAGATTACCTACCAGGCAGAGCAGGTCTTCGAACTCCCCGAAAGCCCTAAAAAAGGTCCAGGTTTAACTTGGTGTATGCCAATATGATTTTAAAAAAATGTTTGTGCGTTAGCAACATAATAACAGATTAGCATATTCAGGACTTTTAGGACAAATCCAGCTTTATTATTAATGTAGTTGAAAAAAACACTTCTATCAATCAAAATCTACTTTTAACATATTTAGTATTCTGTTTTGTCTGTGTGTGTTGCAAATGCCTTTAATCTAATTTACCTCTTGGTGAATATAGTTCCAGGAAGTGTTCTCATGTAGAGAAATTGTACACAATACACTTGGAGAGAGATCTGGAGACATTGGGGTGTAAAAGGGCAGCTCGCTTTGTCCCTGGGGCCAGGCTTTACAAATTAATACACTCATGCATATATGCAACTAGTGATGAGGAAGAAAATGGTTATCTACATATATGTTATATACATATAAATTAATTTAGCATGTTTACAATTACAATCAACAATAGATTATTTTTAATGTTGCTAAGGTAGCAAAATAAAAGTAACTTGTATTTAGTAGATTGACTCTCACGTCACTTTTTCTTACAGCATTCTTCCAGTTTCATGGAGAAACTGGAAACCCCCGAACACTCTAAACAAAGGTCGCACTCACAGAGCATGAAGGGACTGCAGTGCCATCTGCTGGATCTCGGCAAAAAAACTTGTCTTGCACTGAATCCACCCGAGACTCTCTGACTTTGTTAAAGCTTCCTCGGACAGCTCACTTGGTGGCGCTCTTTTCACACTGATGGTCCATCTATCTTACCTCTCTTCTTCTCACTTTCCCACACTTCAGACTTCACTGAAATGCACAGCACATGTATTTGCACAGCTGTGTTGGGTAAACAGTGTCATCCAAGAGCCAAGTTAGGTCATTTTATCCTTTAATGTGATGTGTTATGAGTCTGATATTAAAAGCTGAATGAGTAAAATGCACTAATGCAACACATGCAACCATGACAAAATACCCTCTAAACTAGTCATTCAAAGCATCTTTCTCCCCTCTCTGATGTATGAACGAGACATGGCTCTAGCTCTGTGTAGCATAATGCCAACATTCAACATATTGTAGACATCAGCAGTGGGAATTTCTTTGTCATTCAGACTGCAGGAGACTGGCATAAGAACTCTGGAACCTGGCAGCAAAGAAGTTTTATTCTTCTCTGCAGGTCTTTTTGTTGTTGTTGTGGAGATGTGTCAGCATTTCTATGTAGCCACGGCAACAGCTCCCAAACCTGTCTGTTCCTCAGATGAGTCAAGCGACCAGTTGCATGTGCAGCAGAGGCGAATGCTTTGTTTTGACTCTGCAGAATGATTTATGGCCACGAGCAATGCAAAAGTAGAAACTAATGTCTTTGAGGCCCCAGCCAACATTGTGTGTGTGTGTGTGTGTGTGTGTGTGTGTGTGTGTGTGTGTGTGCACATTTCTGAAACCACCGTAATTGTTATTAATTGCTCAAATCATCTTATGGTCCGAACCTTCCCGATGTGCTCATTTCAAACAGGGTGAAAGATGACATTTCCACCATGCATCTGCAACCATTTAGCTACCATCAGGAGTGGGAAGCATGCATGGCCTCAGTCATGCGGCATGTTGAAATGGCACAGAAAATAAAAGCAACAACAAACACACGTGCAGTCCCACCCTCTTGGTGACAGCGATCAATCTGCTGGTTGCACCAGCGTGTGACTGCTTGCAGCTCATATCAGGATAAAGCTGGGTTTTTGCAGATGTGTTCCGCTCCAGAAGGACAAAGAAGATCTTAGTGGTGAGATGAGTGAGGGAAATCCACCCCAGCATGGTTTGGTGAAGCCCTGCGGGTGCTGCAGCTGCAGGTGATGTGGCAGCAATTCTGTGCCGTGGTCAGTCATTTGGCACTTTGCTCTATCATGAAAGGTTTAGGGTGGAGCTCCACTCCTCTGTTCCTCCGTCTCGACGTCTGTGCGACCTTGGTGAGCGGTGATTTAGGGTGAGGTGTTCCCCTCTCGCTCCCACCGAGCAGAGCAGCGGTGGGCGACAGGACAGTAAATGAGAGATGAAAAGAGAGAAAAAAAGGGCCTCTGGTGTATAATTGAGGTTGGATGGAGAGACAGAAGAGTGAAATAGAGAGCAGAACAAAGTGGAGGCTGCGCGGCGCGGTGATGAGTTGGACGTCGGGGGAAGGGTGGGGAAGAAGAAGGGGGCTGGGAAGCATAAACAAAACATTAGGGAGCAGAGGTGGATGGATGAGTCTGAAATAAAATCGCTAACTCAAGCCCCGGAGGACCACGTCACCACCTCACATGCAGCATCCAGTCAGCCAGCCGGCTCCGTCCAAGCCTGATGTCACGTACCGCAGCCATCTCTCTTCACCTCACATGAGAGCGCTTCCCCTCCACAGCCTGCTTCTCACACTGGACCATGTTTCCTCGTTACTGTGTTTGCCATTTTTAGCCTCTGCTGCCTTTTCTCCCCCCTCTACAGAGCCAATTTTTATTTCCTGTCTGCACTCCCCGTCTTAATCACTTAATCGTAAAGGTATTTATTGAAACAGTAAATATTGCAGTTAAAAGAACGTCCAGAACACCTGGGATTTGATGCAGATTTAACAACCTGCATAAAACAGATACAGCATGCCCCATTTAGTTCCTCACGTGTTACCACCTTCAGTTACCGTTCTGAAGGTTTCCTCAAAACACACCTCTGACCAAAAGGTTTCCTTCTGCTGCGCAAGACTGTTTCTCAATCTGAAAATCCATACCTGACCTACAATATGATAATCTTCTAGTACAACACAAGAAGATGATTATGAAATGTCAGCTAGTAACATCAAGATAGACAAAATGAAAACTCTTGAAAACTATTTGCTACAATCTTATGTTGACTTAGAAGTGCTGTTTGTAACAATGTACTTATATCTATCATTTTTAATTGTTGTCTAATCTGTTTGTTGGTGTTGTCAATGTATGAATGGATTGTCACATAACTTAAAAAGTAAGTTCTCTCCCCTTTTTTGCTTGACTGTAACACACTGTAGACTGACTTCCAATTAAAGGATTTTGGACAGTTTTGTTCACTCCCGAATGTCTTTCCTCTCTTTATCTCTTCAACAGTGTGCAACATCATACTTATAATTTAAACATGATTAAGTAATTCATTTACTTTGACTGGAGCTACTATGTTAGTATAGCCCTGATTAATCCGAACTCCATTGAGAAAACAAACATTTTAGGACTGTTTGCTTGTCCCCTTGTGGACAGAATTGACAAAGGTTTGACCTGTTGTAATTTAATCACAGCAAAATCTGTTTATTTGGCACTGTGGTAAATGGAGTCTGCCAAGCCAGCGTCAACAAACGACCGTCACACTCTACAACCATCATTTGACTAGAATCAAAATAATTTAAGATATTCGGTCGAGTTCACTCACCATTAGCATTTTCATCCAGCTAATGTAACTCTGTTGAGCCTCTCAGTGAAAGTGAAGCTGCTGTTGATAAAACCTGCATGCGAGCTGTCAAGATTTTTTAAGCAACTTGCAGGTGTCATAGTTTTTGAACGTCATATACAGCATCTTTACAGAAGCAACTGCTCGCAAGTACTGCAAGCACACAAAAAGTCACGCTAGAATGAAAAACAGTCACGTTAGCAAAGATTGTACTCATAACATTCATATGTATGAAGATCCTGCTGCTTCTTTATGATATGTCAGACACTAGAAATAAACCTTGTCTTAGTATTTCCTATCTAACTATCCACCAGCCTCCAGTTCTTTGCACGTTACTCTGTGCACCGACTGGATTGCTAGATGCTGGTTGGTAATTATGCATTTCAAGTTAACAGAGGTTGTTAAGATAATGGACATTTTTCACCCATCGCTGTTGTAACTCGTGTATTTCAAGGCTGCAAAGACAACTCCTTATGTTGATCTCCTCATATGTTAAGCTCCCCCTGGTTTGTTTTCGACTCCCTGTGCGCGAATACATGTCACCGATGACGTTGCTTGGAAAGCCGTCTATAAATTGAGCGAGAGCGTATTATATTTCCAGGTACCATTTCTGGATTAAGAAACACAGTTGTTGTGAAGAACAGTTGAGAACTTTTAGAATACTTTTGGAACAGGAGTATGTGTTATTGTTCTACCTTATGGATTTTTTAAATATCACAGGAATTTCTTTTTTTCTTTTTTTCAAAAAATTGATTGCTGAAGGTCTGCATTTTCTCATGGTACTCATTTTTCATTATAAGTTGTGTGTGTTTCTGTTCGTATGTGTCGTTTTTTTAAGACTCAAATCAGTACCAAACTTCGACGTGGCCAGGGGACCATCAGCAGCTTTCAGCGATCTTTTGCACCTCATGATTCTCAACCTCAACTATTTGTATCATTCCAGGACTGCGTATCGTGAAAAGTATTTATTGGACTGGATTCCTCGCTGTTGCCTCATAAATAATTGCTGTGTGTTTATAATCAGGGCCCTTCCTGTTTGGAGCAGAGACACTTAAAGGTTGATTGTGGTCCAAAAAGTGCACGTATTAGTGTTTGTGCATGTGGGTGGTAGGGTAAGAAAACATTTCACTAGATGGAATATCTGTCATCAAAAATAATTAGTGGATGACTTGGCCATGAAGCCTGTACATGCTGAGTTGGACCAATAACTTCAGCCTTTGCTCAAGCAGCTGATTTAAATGCAACAGAGTGAGCCACCCTGTTATTTTTACCCTGCTACATATTAAGTATCTTTCAATTAGTGATTAGGTTATCACACCTTTGTAAAGCAACAAAACAGTCAACGGAGAAGAAAGCATGTTGACTTGTGAGAGGTTGGGTCACGCTGATGCATATCGACGTGTAAAAATTCAATCAATCAAAATTTCCTGCCAGCTGGCTGATTGTGTTTCTGCGAAACCCAATCAGGGAAACGTGCAAAAGACTCGCATGTAAAAAGGCAGATTAAGATCAACAGCTGCATGTCATTTCACTTCATTATTATTCTTCCGAAAAATCTGCGGCCAGCCACAGTTCAAGTATCTGTGTCAGCGGTGTACAGAAAACGCCGTTTTGGTCTCTCTGTTGCTGATTTTCCTCTTAATTTCATTATTCCTCCTTCCTTTTCTCAATTAAATTAAATTAAGTGCTGCAGTTTGCATGTTCTTTTTTTTTGCATTACCCTTGCCCCATTGGTTGTGCAGCAGTGAAAGAAAAAATAAGATGATTAAACAGAACTCATAAGCACGTGATGTAAATGTATTAAAGAAATAGCTTTAAAAAATCATAATAAAAATATCAAACTTTAGAATGTAGTATTTAGAGAATTATGCAAACTCCCTTGAAATGTGGCTTATTTACATTTTACGCTAAATAAAATAACTTAAAATGTTAATGAAGCAGTTGACAACATCTAATAATTACTGTTCCCCCACTAAAAAAACACTGTATTGTTGTATTTTGACTTAGATGCAGGATTTCATAAATATCTGTTGCACCGTATTGGTATCTCCATCCTACAGGTGTTTGCAAATCAGAGAGTGAGAGGAGAACGTAAAGAGGTCACACCCGGGCGGAGAGGTTTTCAGATAAAAATCAAGTGATCCCTGGCTGTGACTCCAGTTGTTTATGTGTTGTGCAGCTTGGCAACAAAGCTGACCATCTTTTCCATACAGATAGAGCCAGGCAGACGATAAAAACATACAGTAGAGAGGTGGATGATTTATCACCTTGTCATTATGTATTCAGTCTGAATCTTGCCAAACTGTCTCCCACTATCTCCCATGACTGAGTGAGTTTCTATTGCACTCCCAAAACAGCGAAGCCCTACTTAAACAAGCTGGAAGGCTGTCAAAGCGAACAGCATTATATCGCACAAACACCCGTGTAACAGCCATAAGGCAGCAGAAGTAGAAAAGACAGTGGTTCCCTAAAAATGTCACATAAATACTTAACCTGCATGCTGGTGGTCATGTTTCGAGCCAGGTTGGTTGCACCCACATTGTTGTATTTATTTATTTTTTACAAACAAGTGTGACCATGCACACACTTCACCTGCCAGCAGTCAAACTGTGTTTAGCCAGTCGACATGCACAGGCTGTGTGCTGGTAAACACAAATCATGGTCACCATCAGACATGCCAGTTCCTCCCTAAGCCAAGTTAAAAGCATGCACTGTCAACAGAATCATAAAGGAGACATGCTGCAGCAGTTTTAACATTCGAATCAAGGCAGAAGTGTGGAGTTTCCATCGGCGCCTCAGTGTTTCTCAGATTTCTCTTCCTGGAGCTGAAACCGAAGCCGCATGCTAAATGGGCGTGTGCATCCTCTGCTAAATCACTTCCTAATCTGAGAGCTTCTCCGCCTAGAGGGCGTCGCGTTTGAGGCCAGATTGCCGTGCAGCAAAATTGCCCTTGCATTATGCTGATGCAAGCTCAAAAGAGATGATATGGGGTAGTGTCACTTTTCAAGTCTAAATCCTCATAATTGTGCTATAAGAGCGTGTGTTATTTTGCACCCCACCCTGAGACAAAATGCTGTTTAGCAGAAGTCTGTCTGTCTTCCACGTGGGAGGCATCCAAGTGAAATCCTGGCCCGTTATCTTTTTTCCGAGAAATGAATCAAACCATAACCAAAGGTAACCAGTTTTCTAAGGAAAAGCTTCTTCTCAGGAAATTTCTAACGAAAAGCTCCTGACATTTTGCCCCCAAATTTTGACATTTGGCATAAATTTTGAGCACATGCTATTAATATTATGCACTAGTTTTATTTTCCAAGATGTCAGATGATGCAATTAAACCAAGACTACCACTCCCTAGCTGATGACTTTTAGCTACAGAAAAATACGGATCCGATTAACTTCTCATTTTAAGAAAGCAGGAGTGAGTCAATTGCCCTTGACTGCAGTCCTCATTTATTAAAGTGATGAGAGCTTAGTCAACTTTTTCACCTTTTAGCAAACATAGCACAGAGCCATTACTCCAGAAAGAAAGAGAGAGACAATATATACTGCATGTCCAGATGCATGCTGACACCTTAATATGTCTCTTATCTGTGATTATTGAGCAAATCACTCCCAACAATGTGAGCACCAATGGGTTGATATCATGATCTCCACTCTTCTGAGAAAGCTCCTCAGAGGGTTTTGAAACCTCGATATGTCCTTTTGCTCCAGTTTAGCCACATACACGTTTAATGGGGTCTCACACTGATCCTGGGTGATAAGGCCTGGGCCACATTCCTGTCAAGTTATTTGAGAACAGACTGGGGAAACCATTTGTTCATGGATCTGTTTTTTTGTTTGTTTTGGGGCATCGCTGAGGTAGGAATGGGGCTCTCGCCAAACTGCTGCTGCAAAGTAAATTTCCAATACCTGCACATGTCCACAAAAATAGCCCCATATCAAAAGCATTAAAAAAACAATCTCAATTGGAGTAGAGGTTTTCGACTGCAGAGGAACGGCCGTAGCACCACTGTTGTTTAGCTCCAGCTTGTTTTATCTCAGATTATTATTATTTTTGGGGGACATTTACGGCTTGTATTGACATTGACAGAGCTTGACAGGAAATGTGGAAAGAGAGAGGGGGGTGCAACAAAGGTCCACTGCCAGAAGGATTTGGAGTCTTCAGGCTGTGTTGTTAACTGTCTTTTACACTTTGTTCTGTTTTTTTCTTGGCTTTTTTCCCTTTTCTCTCCCTCTCTCTTCACCTCTCAATACCGATGAAAGGGTTTAACTGCTCACTCCTTGTAGACATCAGGCAGTTTATGACTATGGCAAGTGAGTAGGCATTGCTTTGTTCCCAAGTTTCACAAGCCAGGAAGGTTGGTGGACCAGGAGGACACAATTTTGTCACTCATAGATCAATGCTTCTGAAGTCCGCAGGAATTTAGTGGCTTATTAAAGGATGTTTTCTTGCTATCACCGGGGCCTAAAGACCTGCCTTTTTCTGTGTGTGGCAGCTGGCCTGTCTTGCCACGAGTCAGTGTCCAGGTTCATCTCAGGATTACATGTCCTCAGATCTGGCCAAATGGTAAACATATGGTGGTCAGACTTGTGATGCGTAACGCTGAGTGATAAAAGAGAGTAAATACAACCACAGCACAAACAAGTGACCCTTATCATGGCAGAGAGTCCATAAACAGAGACTATGGACCACACACACACACACACACACACACACACACACTAACAAACATATGAACAGCAGTATGGATGTCCAAGTCCCACAAACACACGCCTCCACAGACACACACATCTGTTTTGATTTGGAGCAAAACCTCCTCCTGTTGGAGTGATAACATGATGACAGTCAGCGCACACGTCAGCTTGTTTATCAGAACTTTGCTTATTATAGCACCAAGACTTGAGAACACTGACATGACGGCTTAGCAGATGTTTTTTAAATGTCATTGGATGGTTCCGTCAGATAGATTTTAAGTCGGTGAGAACTGTGTGTTTCAGTGGGTCTCATCCTGCAGATCAAACCACAAACTAAAGCCAGCACAGCTAGTTTGTAAAAAGGCTGCTGCACTTGCTGTGTATTCAGTAATAAGCTGTTTAATGCACTTTTACAGGGTGTTGCATTATTTCCTTCTGGAAATGGACACTTGATCTTGTAGCCACTTTAAAGTGACAGGAAAGGAAAACTTGTATTAACGATTTGTTGCTACGTCCTTGTGTAAGCAAGCAATAAAAACATGATTGCAGCAAAATGAATTATCTGTCAAGCATCTAGTCTCTCTTTTCCACAGGAAATATCTATCAGGTCTACATCTAGGCCCCATTTCATCTATTGATAATGCCACTTATTGTGTGCTTTTATCTATTTTATCTTCTAACATGCACACAGTAGTAGCCCTCTGTGTAGATAATGGGCCTTCCTGTAGCTTTCCACAATATTTTAACTTAACAATGGACCATATGACTTCTTTTATGTCAAAGACGTTGCTCATAGTGACAACTCTACAGACAGTTGGGTTCAATACTAAATTACCCCTCATTTTAGCATCTTTTAACTCATTGGTAGGTAATTGATCGGTATTTTTTTTTCTGGTTTACACTGAGTGCTGCTGTTGCTATAATACATGCCCAACATCAACTTGCAGACAGATAAAGTCAGAAACAAGCTACCTGGGGAACATTTCTACGCTGACGAGTTAGATATTTCCTCACTTGCTGATGGGGACAAAAAACTTAGCTAGTAGGCTGAACATTCACCACACCGCTCCAAATAAATGCTAATGTCGTGCTGTATCTGGTGGATGGTGTAATGAGCAACTATTCTCATTACAACTGTCAGTATTGTCAGTGTCACTGTTTCAGTAAATCAGTTATTGCAGATTTAAGAAAACATATTTTGAAATTAAAGTGAAATTTATAATGTCTAATAAGTGCATTCAGCACAACGTTTCTTTATCATGAAGTAGAACAAGTAAAACTTTAAACTTCCTACTCACCTCAGTTATAATAGTATAATCAAATACAACAAATAACTGGAAAAACCACTTGATAAATATGCGCTTAAAATTATATATTCATGGAATACTTGGCATCTACTGGTAAATGAACAAAGCTTGTTTAATGACTTAAAACTTATAAATAACCCTGACACTTTTGGAAACCAATAAGTATTACTTTTTAATGAAAGTATAATTAGATTATGAGACTTCTTTGTCCATGATCAGCCAACGCCATCAATCACTGTCCAAACTTGTCCACTTGATAACATCTTTAACACTTTGTTCTTTGGTGTAAATGCTTTCTGTCTGTAACCTCTCCAGTTCAGTCCACAGCACAGTGTTGTTTTTTTCTTATTTGAGAACTTTGTGCTATGAAAGTATACACCTATTTCCACAGAACAGCCCTTCCCTTGGCCATAAAGATAAATCTTCCACGAAGCCTGCAGAAAGACAAAAAACACAGTGAGCTCAAATTGCCCACAACATCAATGGTCTCTGTTCATGTCTAAGCTGCGGGTGATTTGTTTATCTCTCTCTGAAAATGCACCTATGAGCAGCTGTGGGAAATTCCCTGTTGAAAGCTTTTGAGGAAATCAAGATGAATGTCCCTGATCTGATGTTTCTGAAACATCAAATCTCATTCAAATGAAAACACGAGTTTCTGGAAAGCTGCTTTACAATAACAGTGCTGTATTGTCTGGGATATTTCAGGCTAATGCATGCTCGCTTGTCATCCAGGACTTTCTGAATTTTCTGCCGGTTAAAAGCTTAAAGATGTTCCTCTTTACACTGCAGTGAAACAATATAAGACGAACCAAGGTCACTCAGCTGATTTAGGCTTGACTGTTAAACAAAAGAGATTTCTCAACCAAAACTTTGTCCTGGGTGTAATGTCTTTCGAACAAAACAAAAATGGGTATTGATGAGGCCTTATTTGTGGTTTCAGAACAGGAATGCACAGCTGTAATGGTGTGTGCATCACTATGTGTACTTGTGAGCGTAGTTACAGCCCACATCCATGTGCATAAGTGGATGCACGTGTGTGTTCTGTTTTTTTAATTCCTGTATCAAATGTAATTTCTGAATGCAAACATATGAAATCCTGAAGAAAACAACACATTTAAAGCCTGTGGGTGAGAATTTATGGGAATAGTTTGACCTGCGTTTGCATGCGATGTGTTTGCAGTGTTGTGTCATCGTGCACGTGCACCCAGAGCATTTCCTCTCACCGTCATGAGCACAAGGCCACTGTCTGCTGCCCCGATGAGCGATTCAACAAATATGTGCTTTATATTACATTGATGGAATGTAACTAAGTATCTTTACTCTATCATTTACTATATATCTACTTTAGCACTGTTCAAGTCTCTTCTTCTCAGCTTTATTGTCTTTCGGGGAAATATTGTGCTTTTTTTTCATGATCTGTCAGCTTTATTAACTAGCTAATTTATAAATAACCCCATGATGTTTACTTATAAATTAAACTACCCATTGTATATACAAGTACAGCTGAAATGATTAGTTCATTTATTAATTAGTCAATTTGTCAATCAGTCAATCTATGGGCCTACTTTCTGATAAATCCCTTCTAATGCAAAAACATTCTCTGCTTCCTGTGACTTTGGGAAACTGTGACGATATTTCATCACAGTTACATATTTCATGCTCCAGCACCCTGTGACCCTGCCTGACAGGACAAAGCAGGTATAGAAGATGAATGAATGAATGAATGAATGAATGAATGAA
>JAOXYL010000036.1:13032107-13044902 GCA_028564955.1 Terapon puta | reverse complement strand
ATATTTCCTTGAAAGCGTAGTCTATCATATCATATTTTTGCACCTACTGTATATTACCCAGAATCCAACTCGCTTGTCAACAGTTTGGTCAAAGATTTGGGCGTGTTATGCTAGTAGTGGCTAATCTGGCTTTAAACAACTTTTTTTTTTTTTCCACAAATGCAGGAGCACTCCCCAATGCCTGTGAAAGGACTGTTGGTGTGTAAAATCTTTGTTGTCTTTGAAAGGTTTGCTGCCAAGTTTATGTATTTATAATCAGTGTAATTTGTCATTTCTATGTTTTTGCTCTACACTGTGTTTCAAAATAATCAGAATAATAAACAGATTATTTTAATATTTCACTTCTTGTAATTGTTGTAAATGAGGGTAATGAAAACATTGCAAAGAAAATCACTCAAATATGTAAGGATTTATATTTATGTTGAAACCCTCACATCAGGAACTTTTTCATGTTCTGTGTGAGGTTGGTTATTTGGACAGATGTGTTTTATTAATTTATCATCAAACATTTCCAAAATATGGAAAGTGTGCAGCTACTGACTCTGCTGGTCTTGGCGCTGTCTGAAATAGCTGGATAACTGAGACCAAGTCTTAACACAGTAATATTTATGCATGTTACTTCTCATCTGTAAGATTAAGAGCAAAGTCTGTAAGTCAGTTTTGAGATTTTGACACATTTAAGACCAAAACTTCACTGAATTTGAAGTTAAGTTATTTGAGTAAGTTCTTCAGTTTGTCTTCTGATAGATATTCATTGTCACATTTTCTAAACACCACAGTTGTTTGTCTCTGAAATACTTAATTTATGTAAATCTGAAACTGAATTGTGTAAAAAAAAAAAAGAAAGAAAGAAAAAGAAAGAAAGAAAAAAAAGCTCTTTCTCTGATGTTGCACAATGTTTGCTTTGATTACTTTGAAGCATACATGCAAGTAAAACTGGGGACAGTTTGCTGATTCTCATTTCTCTTCATGTTAATGAAAATAAATATTGGGTCTACACAACATAGATATGTGTGTGTATTTTCTGATGTTTAAAAGTGAGTGCCTACATCTTGTATTCTAATTTTTTCCCTTATTGAATTTGCCACAGACAAAAAGAAATAAATTCCTGCAGGTAACACACACAACATGTAAAACAACAAGCTAACAAAAGCATAACAGAGATAAGTGATGAGCCGTGAGGGTAGTTTGGATCAGTGTATTTGTCTTTTATTGCATCTCATTTGGACTCACATGCAGGTGGGGGTGAGGAAGGGAGGACGATGCCATCCATAATAACCCCAAAAAAAAAAAAAGGAAGAAAAGAAACAACACAGCCTTCATATGAATACTTAGCAAACATTATTTATCCACATTCTTTACGTTTTTATGTGTCATAGTCATCTTTATTTTTCTTTCAACACTTTGTTAATGCCACAATGGATTAAGATACAGTCACTTTTGGAAATAAACAACACACAGAACATCCAGCGTATACTTGAGTGCTTTACAGTGAGAGTCCAGTCCAAGACTTCCTGTGACAGTACATGAGCGAATGTACCCGCCGCTGCTGAGTCAAAAATGACCCAAAGAGGACTGAGGACACATTCCCATCACATACACAAAGGCTTCCTTTTCTCTTTCGTTTCCACACTCACATTAAGTCACCCCGTGTGGGAACCGAGACAAGGAAAAGGAGCTCTCTTGAGAGTATTAGAATGCATCCCAGGTTGCCCTGTGTCACATGCTACGATGCAGTATCACTCCACACCAGCAGAGGGCGAAACAGTAAATACTCGGGGCAAAATTTCCATTCAATACTGCTTCTGATTACAGATTGAGGGGTATGTACAAATAAGGTGGGAGATTTTTCAGTGTACTTGCCTTATTTTTTCAACCATATTATTTGACATGATTAAAAATATTTGATCCATTTTTCTCTTAAAATAAAGGTTAAAGAAAATATGTATAATCTGTCTTTTTTAAATAGTCTAAAATGCATATGTCAATTTGAACACAGTTCACAATTTTTTGCATGTTTCATACAATTCCTAAAAAAAAACAAACAAACAAAGAAAAAACAAAAGTGAACACAGCTTGATGTGTTCAATGATAAGTCCAGATTCGCAGCGCAAGTTGTTTTCAGGTACATTTTGATCAAGAATTGTTCTCGACAGGTGGGAGGGATGGATGGCCAAGCAGATATAGGTACAACCGAGTTTTTAATGACATAAACATAGCTCAGTATTAGTTTGGACAAGGAGTAGAGGCGTGGTAGTAGGCGGGAGGGGGAAGGTTGGCCAGTGAAGTTACACACACCGAACACAGTCCACATTTAACAACACGGTCCTCGTCTGGGAGATGCGCAAAGAAACCAACATTTATCCATCATTCCAAGTCAGCTGATACGCAGATATCCAGAATGAATCTAAATACACCTTTTTTTTGGTTCATTTTTCAGTAGTATATTAAGTAAAGGTTAACACTGAATTACACACACACCCACACACACATAAACGGAGATTTGTTTTTCTGTATCTAGGGTTCACATTCACAGTTGTGCTACAACATTAGATAAGGAGGGCAGGTTTTGTCAGGGAGTCGCGACTGGTAGGGGGTCAGAGGGCAAAGATCGAAGATGTGACGGCTGGTTGGCTGGAGGGGCTGGGGCATGACTGAGGGGGAGGCAGTGGGGAAGTGCAGACATCCATATCCACAGAGCTCCAGACACAATGACAAACCTGCAGAGGGGGAGAAAATGAAATACGGATAAAACACAGCTGCTCTGAAAAGAAATATGTGAATAATTAATCATCTAATTTTATATATCTATGTGTGTATGTGTATGTGTATGTGAATGTGCGGGTCCCAATCCTGAAAAGTTGCATTTGTTAAATGTGAGATACCTTCATTCAAATGACATTTTTGATGTCTCTAAGCTGTTTTAAATTTTCAAACCATCCCATCCTTTTTTCCCTTAAAGAAACATGGCAGCAATTTATTTTCACACTTCCATTAACTTAAAAAAGATAGATGAGTTGGTCAGAATGAAGCGGCAGATGCGGTAAATTCTTAAATAAACCTGTCGTCTCTGTGGACAAAACAAAATAACCCTTCTTCCAGAGTTTGAGTACTGCTCCTTAAAAAGAGTAAACTGGCCTTTACATGTAAAACCAGTGGAGTCCCCCTTTAAAACAAGATAATGTCTACTTGTGATCTCTTGTTAGAAAGCATTAGCATGGACATAGGTCATGAGCATTTTTCCATTGAGAGACAGTTTCGTTTGTGGTATTTTAAAGAGCTGAGGAGGTGTCCAGTATTCTTTCCCTGTGTGACACTTCAGATCTCTCTTGAGACTGCAGGGTTTGGACCCAATTCAGAGTGGCATAATCCCGTTAACGAGATGTAACTCTGCTGCTTCACAACCTCTGCTAAGGCATGCGGCTTGCTTTGTTCTGTTTCTACATACCTTGGGGGTTTTTACAGGTCAGTCAGTCTACATGAAGTCCTTAATGTTGAGGTCATCCAGAGCGTTCCTCGGTGGTGGAGGCTTTCTGGGGCTCTGGGCCACTCCAGGAGACATCTGCAGACACATGGACTTTTTAGCACTCGACCATCTTTTATCAGTGACATTTATGTATGAAATTATCATGAGTGTGTATAATCCATTTAGGAGGGAGCGTGTCACCGGTGCTCCGGGGGACGCTCCGGTGGCAGGGAAGCCTGGCCTCACCATGGGCATCATGGGAGCTCCTGGTGCCCCGGGCTTACACAGAGACAGAAGGAAGCAAAAAAGAGACAGTTAGACACAGTGTCGGCCACCTGATGGGAGTGAGGGCCGCCTAAAGGGGTATTAGTCCTTCATTGTCCAGTAATGTCCACGCTGGTTCAGGGACATTATTGGACCGTACTGGACTGGTGGTCTTACCATGGTGAAGCTGGGGTGAGTCCCCATAAAAGGAGGGACACCCATGGGTACGGTCTAAAGGTGTGGAGGGGAGGGAGAGGAGGAGTTGGGATGTTACTGCACTACATACAAGACAGACACACACACAGACTGCAAAACAACGCACAAACACAAATGTCAAAGGAAATTACTTGTACTGTAAAAGATTTATAGCGACACACACAAAAGTGACGATGAAGACGCACAAATCCAGCTGGTACACAGCGAATGAAGAAACAAACACGCCACAACAAAAGCTCTTACTTAACCTAAATAATAGAAATTCATGTCTGAGTTACACATGCAGAGGGACTTAGAGAGCGGAGGGGAAGCCTGTTGCAGGTAGCCTTTAGGTGAGAGTGTCATTTCTGCTGTTGCCAAAGAGACAACGGAAATCTCCATAAGAAGCAAATGTGTGAGTTAACCAGGTAGCTTGCCTGGACTGTAAAAGGGCTCAAAAGAAAACAGAAACTAAAGAGAAGAAGCTGTTTCCAAGCAACAGCTTCTTAATTTGGCACTATCACTTGCCACTTCATCACTCTCCAGTAGATATTCCAGAAAAATATTCTCAACCAGACTCCACGTTGAAAGCTGACAATGTTTGGACCTTTTTTTTTTTGCTTCTATTCTATGCGATGTGTTGTTTAAGTAACATCCACCAGCAACACATAGTTCGCTATGACTCTTGTTCCCTCTTCAGTTCCACGCCTCTCAGTTTCATAGTTCTCTGACTGGACCTGGAACCTGGAGAGCCAGATGAAGGCAATACTCGTGATTGCTGCTATGCCCTGTCTGTCGCTGCCATGCGGCTCCACTCCATGCTATAAGACACAGACAACATTTACCATGGGAGCACCCCAACAGGGGGGAGCTACCTGAGGGGCCGCTGAGGTTCCCATTGTGAGATCTGAGAAAAAGACAAACAGAGAGAGAGAGGTACTGCAAAATTGCTGCTGTAATTTAGTGACATTATAGGATAAATAAAGTTGTGGAGAGGACAGATGAAAACAATAGTTAGAAATTTCCTCAATACCACTGTTGGTGTTGAAGTGTGCCAGGAGCCAGGAGGCAAGTAGAGCTTTGAATAAAGACTGATAAAAAGGGACACACCTCCAGAGATTAAAAATAGTGCCTCTAAATGTCACATATTTACTCGTTGCATCCCATTTTGGTTTAATTTGTACAAAAACAGAAATGTGAACACGCCAAATTGACATTTACTGGCCAGTTGAGAGGCAACTTCTTGACAGACTCTGTAAGGAGCCAATATAGATGTTTCCCCTGCTTTCAGTCTTAATGCCCAGATAAGCTATTTGCCTCTTGTCTTTAGCTCTACACTTCAAGGAATAGTTAAGCATGTTGGCCACTAAGCTTCTTTAGCCACATTTATATCACTCTCATACTTTTCTGTTAAATATAAAGCCAGAAATTGACCCCGTCTTAGTAACAATGCAGGACATGGGGAGACACATAGCCTGGTGTTGTCGAACCAACACCAACCAGCTCATTGTTTAGCACTTTACAACTTGTTTGTTTAATGTGTATATTAACCAAAATGCCATAGTGACACATTAACTCTCATAAAATGACAAATAGTTGCTTTTGTACTGGTTATTGTGTAGATTAAACAAACAAGGTATAATTAGTTACTTTGGAAGCGCTGGCAGGTTTATTTTCTTACATATATACAGATCCAGACAGACAGAAATGAGAGTGGTATCAATGTTCTCATCTCAATGTTTGCTCTCTTTAATGGTAAAAAATGTCATCAGCCTTCTCGTGTACCTTTCATGAAGAAAACAAATGGGCACACTTAACTTTTCCTTTAAATTAACATCTAAACAACTACTTACTACTCGCCATGTTAGCCATGGAGGTGTCAACATCACCCGCCTGAGGGGTCACAGTGGGCTTCATTACGTCCCCTAGTCCATCAAATACTACAGAGGGGAGGGAAGGTGGGAGACACAGGTGGGGAGAGGAAGGAAGGGACAGGGAGGGAGGTATTAGCATCCTTCAATGCAAGCGGTCCTCGCACTCTACGAGAACTCAGTAGCAGTCCTCCTTACTACTGGGTATTACCATGACAACCAATAGATGTCTCCATGACAACAGAGGGAAGAGGGGAGCATTGGTATGTGAGCTAGAGCAGGTTAATATCATAAGATATGAAATTAAATAACATCCATAGCCATTAGTAGAATAGCCCATTTTGGTGCATTAAAATCCCGATGAATGGTTTATGAATTGGTGTAGGCTGTAAAATTACAGCACAGTCTGATATAGCCATATGTGTAACAGGAGACATCTGTCAGTTCAGCCGCTTACTACAATGGTAATTTAAAAAGAAAAGCTACTATAAATATCTATAAATATAAATCAGTATTTGTGACCAGATTATAAGTGATAAACAGTGCTGTGTCTTACCATCATGCACAGTGTCAGGAAGACATTTTTAGTGCTTGCTCATAAATGAGAATTATTTTGTGGTATGTTCTGTATGTGTGTGTTTGCTGCAGAAATAATGATGAGGGCAAAAGCACTGCAGCTAGAATGAAGCTGGGTTAAGTGCTAAAGAAGCACTAGAAATAATACAGTTACTTCACACACTCTGGGTAACCATCAAGCATCTGGTAGTGGAAGGGACAGTGCAGCTGAGCTTGCCTTGCACCACTGCAATGCAGCAGTGCACTGTGGGAAATTAGCGTGTTAAAGAGCAAGGAAACTCACCCAATCAAATGGCAGGAAGCAAGCAATGAGCCAGCCCAAGAGCCAGATGGAGAGAGTGAGTGAGGAAGAGAGAGAGAGAGCGAGAGCAAGAGAGAGAGAGGAGAGGAAAAAAGCAGAGATGCCAGGGAGAGAAAAAAATGCAATGAGGTTTTAAAGGAGCGGGTGACAATGAAACCATTAGAGTTTATTGCATGAGTGATGGAAAGAGAGGGGAAAGAAAGAGTTAAGCCTCAAAGCAGTAGTATTGCAGACCATCAGTTATATAATAGGACGACCAATGGCAGAGGACAGCAGATGACTGACTAGGAACCAGGTGAGCCGGGCCCATGTTGCCACAGTAACAGTTACCACGGTTACCAGTTGTACAGGCGTGACAGGCGGAACAGATCGGAGGAATTCCCCGAAGACTAATAACCGCGGTAGTACGATGCAAATGAGGCGATGACGCTAACATGACCATATATGGACACCGTGAATTCACACTTTCATACTGAACCAATGACAAGTGAGTCCAAAAAACACACCCCGGTATACAACTGTGCAATGATTCAGTATTCAGTGTGATAACGAGAAAATGAAGAAAACAAAAATGTAGATTGGCTTACAGCAGACTATTTCATTAACCATTACCATAGTTAATAGAAACAGTGAGTGATAAATCTGCTGATAAAAAGAAGGTGTCAATAAAGTGATTTTGAATATTATAAGAATAATAACATGCAGTTACAGATGAATTATCAGCTACAGTCATGGACAGATTTTGAGGCAATATGCCCCCGAGCACAGACATGTAAAGGCCCCCCCGACATCTGAGCAAGACTCCCAGAGTGAAAGAGACACAAAAAGATAACAAACGATGCTCTGTCTCTTTCAACAACATTTTGCAGATAAAGCAGAGCTCTCAGGTGCAGCTAAAATTCAGTATTCAGCTCACACTGCAGATGAAGAAGCACACAATGCAAAATGTATAGGAAACTGTCAAATAAAGCCTGAAAAGCAGGTTGTGTTTCCTTAAAGTCTAGCTATTAGCTATCAGACAGACTTTAATTTAACTCTAAAGGAATTAAATCTCAGTTGTCTCAGTATACTGTGCAGTTCTAATATGAGGGAACAAATATTGGAGTTGTGTATTGGATTTGGCTTCAGGATCAGAATCAGAGGCAAAAAAATCACAATCACAATCTTTACTTTTAACTTGAGCCGTGTGACTTTCAAACAAGAAACAACCATTTCACACAGAGACTCTGGCCCAGGGCTCCCCCGGCCAGTGCCCATAAAGCCTGTAATCCATCCATGGCTGCAGCACAGTGTGTCTCACTAAAATGGAGATATTACTGCAAAATGTCTGCAACATGTTGGTGTGTCCTCTACTGTACACACTGCGCATGCAGAGTAGCATGTCATATTTTTGGAGTTTTACCTGACATGAGTTCAGCACCGGGGGCAGCAGGAGCAGCAGCAGCGGCA
Organism: Terapon puta; assembly: GCA_028564955.1. NCBI lineage: Eukaryota > Metazoa > Chordata > Actinopteri > Centrarchiformes > Terapontidae > Terapon > Terapon puta. Next base: position 13,036,780 of record JAOXYL010000036.1, on the reverse strand, counting down.
GCAGCTGTGGCATCTCCTCCTGTGGACTCTGGCAGGTTAACCCGAAACATACCAATCCATACCGTGCCAAGTAGGTTGAGAAATTCCCATCGCAGCATAGGGGCAAAGAATGGGTAAGAGTGAGCCTTCTGCTTCACGCTGGTAATGCCAAACAAAGTGCTTAGAGTTAGACAGAAAGCCTGAAGGTATGAATATACAATTGTATGAATATTCAAATAATCCATGACAACACTGCCTTTATAATTTAAAACACACACTCTCAAGCACACACATGCATTATCAAATACACATATGTTCATACATTAAAATATCTATATATATAAAATCTGTCTTATCTTTCCCAGTAGACACATGCCAGCCAACTTATTTGTGTTAACAATACTGTAGCAACACTCAAATAAAGACACTGAGGTATAAAACACGCAACTCCAGGCCTGAAGTCATAGCTTGTAGTTCATAAATAAGTCCACTATCTCAATATGACCAAGATTCCTCTCAGGTATCTGCTTGTAATACTTCCACAGTCAACCCACAAAGAAAGTATTCCAGTCTAGTTTAAAGTTGCAACAAAAAAAGATGGACCATAATTAAGAGTGCATTATAGAGAAACATAACATAACAATCCAGTAGTTATGACCTTTTTAAAAAGCCTAATTATCGATACAGCTGTTTCACTTAATGTGTCCCAGTGCTCCTCTTCTCTGGTTCATGAACAGGGGAGGCAGAGAGAGGGCAGGCAGTCATGTGAATTACCCACCACCAAACAGGTTCATGATGGCTCCCGTGTCAATTTTGGGTGGGGGTGCGGAGGAGAGGATGGGGGCAGGGGAGCTGAACACATCCGCTGGGGAGATGGTAGGGAGATGGAGCGTTTAGAGCCTAAACACACTCAAATTCACACAAACTATTGACTCTGATTCATTATAAGGCATATTTATCAAATGCAGTGGCAGCTCACGCAGTGCATGCTGGAATGGGAAAGGAGGTGAGAGTGATTTAGTAAACATTTCAGACAGCTCAATAGCTCTTAGCTGACCCATAAGAGAGCAATCTAATTTCCTCTTGCTTTTTTTTTTTCTTTCCCTGATCAAAGCCAAGGACAAAGCTGAAAAACAGACGTGGCAAGACAGGATATGAAACTGAGAGCACGCAAGAGGTGGCAGAGTAGCTGCAGTGGAGGTACCTGCTGTAAACAAGTCAACACTGGGAGCGGGGTCTGCTTTGGTGAAGCTCGTGTCTGGCATGGAATCAAAGAGATCTACGAACACATGCATACCCAGAGACAGCAATATTAAAAACGCTCAAACGCTTCAAAAGGTGCTGAGGAACGGATGCTCACACACAGCAGCCAAGTGCACATTAGTCTGATGAAACCAAAGAAGACGTACAAAGGAGGAGAGGGAAGATGACAGGCAGCATCAGAGAGGGAGGTCAGGAAGATGCTAATCGATACGAATAGGAGCACAAGGCATTAAGATTAATACCGGACCACACACATCTCTAATGTTTACCGCTGAAAAGGTCAGTCGTGGGGTTGCCGGCGGTGGATGCTATGGGAGGTGAAATGGTTGCGGTGGTGGTGATGGTGCTGGATGCGGAGGTGAAGAGTGGCGAAGGGGAAGGGGAAGGGGAGGGCTGGGGCACCACAGAGCTAAAACAGGCATCCAGCGAGCTACCCGGGTTATTATCGTCCGCCGTCATCAATCCAAAAAGGTCTAGACCCGGAGACGCTGTGTTGGTGCTACCTTCTGAGGGAGCAAAAGGGTCTTGAGGGTGGGAAAAAGCAGGGCGGGTGGGGTGGGGGTGAGGGGTGATGAAGAGGAAGAAATGTAACACATGGAGAGTGAACATGAGAAGGATGTTAGTCAGTGACATTAAAACAGAACAGAATGGATACATATATTTTACATGTGATGATGATGAAATGTCTCCTATGAACACGACAGGTGAGGAGAAAGAGTTGGAAAGAAATGATGCAGGGCTCCAACATGACTTTGCAGCATATGAACACAATTAACAAACCACCAACTAAATTCAGAGCTTCAACGGTGTTCTCCATGACAGAAAATGCACACATTTCCCAATGCCAAAAAGATTAGAGACAAGTAAGGGCATTGTCCTCGGTCACCATGGTAACAACAATAGCACTGTCCAGACACTGCCAATAATGATAGCAAATCTGCACGCCTACTGCTACTGTCCCTGCACAAAGCCTCGAGATGAAAACCTGATGACAACCTGAGGCCGACAAGAAAGGAAAACGCATACAAACAGGTCTGCACAACACTGCTGTAGCATTCAAACCACCGGTGGAAGAAATGCTCAGATCGCTTATTTAAAAAGCAGCAATACCACAATAAAAAATGTTCATTATATTTTTTTTTTAAAAGAGAAAACAAACAAGTGAAAGTGCATAATAGGAAAGATCAGAAATAGTTCTCCATCAGATGAGAAGATGAAAACTAGGTAAGAAGATTAAAACCACTCATGTCTGTACAGTAAAGTGGAAATTACAGCCAGTTAGCTCAGCTTACCACAAACAGTATCTGCACCTCTAAAGCTAACATATGAACACATTCAATTTAGCTTGAAACAAAACAAATGTCTTGCATTCTTTGTGCTAAGCTTGGCTCATTGGTACCTTCGTATTTACTGTACAGGTATAGAGAGCGGTATCTTCACACACCTTTGCCTTGCCTGATGTGACATTTAAATGTATCTTATGAAAATGGTGAAAAAGGTGATGATCCATGTAGCAGACATGGATAGAAAGTAAACACATTCTTCTTATTTTGCAGTGTAGAGCTAATTCATTTTGTGATACTTTGTGTACTTTGTGGTACACATGTACTAGTCACTTTTTTTCCACTGACTCAAACTCAGTCACACAAACAGACACACACGCAGGCAGACTTTCAGTCACCCACCAGCTCCAGCGTTGGCGGCTGGGGCGGGCGTAGCGGCAGCCCCGCCTTCAGCTGCGGCTGCGGAGGCCTCGGTGGCAGGAGCAGGCGTTGCAAAGGCATCTGAGGTTTACACAAACCCCAGCAGAGGACAGACGTGCCAGGAAAGACAGGGACAGATGAAGAAGTAAGGGCGAAAAAAGAAAACGAGGAGTCAGGAAACATGAGGAGGAAAAGAGAACATCAGGAAAATAAAGCATTTAAGAAAAATAATCAGCATTTGTTACACAAAGTAATCAGCTACACAAAAAGAACTTATTTTACAGCATTGATATCGGACATTAATGACTGACAGGTGAACAAACGAATGGGAATACAGACAGGAGGCACTACAGCAAGGATTAATCTACAGCACAAAGAGCAGAATAAGCCTGAGATCTACAAGAGTTACAGCTGCCATCTGTAGCTGTAGCCATGTGACAGGGTTTGATAGGACTGCTTTTCACTGAGGTCAAAGAAAAGCTTGTCTGCCTATCAAACAGGACGCATGTGGAGAATGGGTGTAGCAGTATGTTCATGTGCAAGCCGAGGGTGCGTGTGTGGCCATACACAATTACATAGTGCAAACATTGTTTGTTTGTGAGTACTTGTGGAGCGTGTGTGTGTTTGTATATGTGCAAGAGAATAAATGAGGAAATGTGTGTCTGCAGGCCTATGTTATTTTCCTATTATGTATGGAGGCCCAAAATGGTCACTGTTAAATAGATAAATAATTATAAAATAAATAATCACATTAAAAAATTATCATTCTTTTTTATTTATTTCATAATTATTTATTTATTTAATATTGGATACTTTTCTTAGATAGGCAGTTGAGAGCTGGAAATGATGGCGGCGTGCATCAATGCATCACTGAGTCTTCAGTGTTTTTGATGATGCAGCTTTGTTAGCAGAAAACAAGCAATATCAGTGACAATATCAAACTTCTGTCTACATACTGTATGTGTCTGAACATGCAGTCGTCTTTGTGTTATCGTATTGTGTGATGGTTTTAGGGTTGAGCTTCCCAGAGTGATTCTTTCGTAGAGAATTTTCTGGAAGCCCACTGACCTCCCAACAGATCCATATTGGCGGCGCCAGGGGAGGTGGCGGCTGCTGTGCTAGTGGGAGGAGCTAGAGAGACTCCGGGCTCTGCCGCTGCAGGAGTGGGCGTTGCTGCTGCAGAGGAGGGGGCGGGCTCTGCCGTGAGGGTGGGTTCAGATAGCAAGGAATCGCCCATTTCTGCGAGTACCGACGGGGTGTTTGAAGTCCCCAAAGAAAGGTACCAAAATAAACCCCAAAAGAGCAACCAAAACAACCCGTTGGGTCACCGTTACAACAGTGAACAAAATCAAGCCAAAATAAAGGTCCAATTCAAAAACAAGCCCAATTAAGAAATTTTTAACCAAATTAAAGTTGTAAAATTATCCAACGCCATCCGGCCAGAACCAACAAATAAAAAACAACCAACCAAAATAGCCCCCATTGTAAACCAAAACCAGACAATGGAGTATGTGGAGGGAGGGGAGAGAGAAGGCAGAGAGAAACAAAGAGACTACTCAGACTAAACAGCTTGAGGAGACAAACAGGGAGGAAACCATGAGACAATTGTACACTACAATCTGTCTATATGCTTGCGTTGGATTAAAAGTTAAGAGTTTGTTCTGAAGGAAAAGTCAATGCCACTGAGGTGTCCAGGAAACTGATTTAAGACTAAACTAGTCTAGACTA
>JAOXYL010000036.1:12938354-12950654 GCA_028564955.1 Terapon puta | reverse complement strand
GAATTCAACATCGAACTTGAACTTTTGCAGGAGATTGTTAGTTAGTAGGTAATAGTTATTTATTACAGATTAAGTTGTCTGGGTGTATGGGGAAAACAAAACAGTATAAGAAAAAGCACAGAACTACACACTTCTCTCCTGGCCTTGTGTATGCAGTATCTTCACGGCTGCAGCAGGCTGAAAATGAACACCAGGTTGCTGTGTGCACCTCACACTCATTGCCTCAATGCTGATGCTAAAATACAACAAACTAATACAATCCGCAGAGAGCAGAGTCTCTCTAGATATAGACACCACCTCGCACCTATAGTTGGTTATGAGTAATGGGTAAGAGGCATTATTTCTGAATGAGCTCTACATTGTTTTTAAGGAAAATCCTATTTGTTATACTTTAGAGCATACCATTGCTTACTAAATATACAGAATACAGGACTCTTACTTGAAACTGAGTATTTTTACACTGTAATTTTACTACTTTCAGTTGCTGGTTTGATATAAACTGATCCCATCCTTTAATTTAACCATTACTTGCATGAATGGAAAGTTGTTGGAAAAAAATCTAAAATGAAAGTCTGCAGATTCTCAGTTGTCACGTGGTACATTGTTGCGCAACACCGGCCAGGAAGTCTGCTGCAGAGATGAACTGATAATGCTGATTAACCCATTAGCGGGTTGATAATTGATTTGTTTAAGGAATTTCTTGAGCAAAAATGTCAAATATTTCCTAGTTATGGCTTCTTAAATGTCAGACTTTTCTGCCTCTCTCAGATATTGTAAAGTTATTATCTTATTATATTTATTATTATATTTATGTTAATTATGCAATCATTGGCTGTAGCAGTAACTGGTAGTTGCAGTCCTACTTCCCTGTGATATTAAAGTCTTACGTTTTGTAAGATGTTATTCCAATCAGACACCACACCCTATGGTTATAGGCTTGTGCACTAGCTGTGTAACCGCAGATCTAAAGTGTTTGTACATCCTGCAAGTGGTTTATGAGTGCTGATGATCGCCTTCATGTTGCACAAACAGTATCCGTCTGTTTGCTCTCCTCTAGGTTCACAGTTTTGTAATATTTTTTAATGACAACTATAATTTCTATCCTTTTTAATGAGTTGAGTCATTTGCTAGACAGAAATGCCATTTTTTTACATGTAACGATTTGCTCTTTTTCACTTATCATAGATGTTTCTCTTTTGCTTTTTATACTGGTGGTTGGGCAAAAGAAGCAACACAAAGTAGAAATGTCTTGACCCAGATTGATTGTGAGGCCAAACAATGCATTTTAAAGCTGATCGTTAACAGTTTGTTGAGTTATATTTAGACCGATCTGATCATTTGTTTGACCACAGCTGTCATACAGGTGCTTTAAATTGTGAAGCTTTCATGCACAGCAAAACTACAATTACAGCCATCCTTAACGCTCCAAATTTCCATCTCTCTGTACTTGTCGAGCAGGGCTGAGCCCCATTTCCAAACGACACACACCATAGATTGAGACTGTTTATTTAAGTTATTTACGTAGGCTTATTTGCGTGCATTTGTTTAATTTCAGCTCAGTTTGAAGGTTTTTTCTGTCCTCCACTTTGGAAGACAGCAGTCGAGAGCCAAAGAGCCAATAAGAGGAATTTATTAATGTTATCTTAGCAAAAGATCTACAAATGAAGGACATAACCACTCAATAATACCTCTTTGAGTGTAGTTCATTCAGGTAATGGGTAATGGATTCACCAAAGTAGCAAACGCTGGAGGATACAAAGAGAGAAATCTCCTTGAGATATCAACAAGGCCAAAACAAGACTGCGATTATTATTATTATGATTAATTACAGGATTTGTTATATGATACACTGTTATTTTGTAAAAAAAAAAAACAAAATCTAAATAAAAGAAATATATTAGATGCAGAATTTATTTTACTAAGGAGCTTTTCAGTTGTCAAACATACACACACTGGATTCATTTGAATAACTTATACTCTGTATGTGAACTGTGCATCAGGCAGCTTTACCACGTAGGTGGTTTCAGATCAGGTTTTGGTGTCAGACACTCAGTTTGAAGAAGTCACATTGAACCCTGGAAATTGTGACCTCACATTTTTCCTTTTTTTTCAGACACTTTATCAACCAAACAATGAATTGACAGTTTAATCGATAATGAAAATGGTTGTTTCTTGCTGTCCTGCTAGTTTTCTTATCACTGTGCAGCAGCTTTTGCTCTTGGAGGACATTTCTCAAGATATTCCCACCATCAATCTCTGCAGATAAACTGTTGGCCCTGCTGCAGTGATGTCTTCCCAGTGGTGGGAGCAGTGGCCCCTGCTGGTCAACAACAATACCTTCATGGACAACACTAGCTGCTTCAGCTCCACACAGAACACGGTGCTCAACGGAGTCCGCTTTGGAGGAGTGCCAGTTGTCCTTCTACTCGATTTCTCTGTCTTTCTGGTATGTGTCTGTCTGTGATGTGATCAAGTGAAAGAAAAGTGAAAGTCCTGTCACCCCAATTACCTGTATATTTTTCTGTATTGTCCTTAAAGCCAAGAGACAGGCAGATATTTTCTGTCTTTCAATTTATTATGAAAAGGATATACAAGAACATTTTTCTTTGTAAGCAACATACTAATATACCTACCTTTTTGTTTTTACAAACCATCGTTTAATGTTTGTAGATGTGTGTATAGTATATATTTTACCTGATGTCATGGAGTGAAAGCCTATTGGTTCTTTTTCTCGTGCCTCCTGCAGGTGCTGTTGCTCATCTTTTCCATCATCAGAAGGAAGTTCTGGGACTACGGACGTCTGGCATTAGTCGCAGACAGTCATGGGTCAGTTCATCATCTCTCACACACTTGCCACTACAGGAGAGCAGTAACATTACTACCACAGCCTTTTTACAGATGTGAAATACTGCTCAAAAAATGACCTGACTCTTTTTGTTTTCGGGCACTTTCATTATGCCCTTGACGCTGAACTTTCTGCATTAGGTTCACTGAGTCAACCCACCGTCGCTATGGACGCATGTCATCTGTGATGTCCAGTGGGGATGATCATGAGAATGAATTGGTATGCAAAAGAAAATCTTTCTCATCGGTTTCAGTACCAGAATCAGGATTAATAAAACATGAAAGAATAGCCCTACTACCTGAGATGAGTAGTCATAGTTGATTAAAAAAAAACACACACTCTGTTTGTATTTAAGATAATTCATACCAGATATCCTTTATTATTCTAATCTTCATTGTGTGTAATCATACTATCTCTCTTCCTGTTTAGGGGTTCTGCTCTTGGCTGCCTTACATCCTCAGAATGGAGTGAGTGCCTGTCGTTTTTGTTTGTTGTTTCTCAACCAAAAGATATTTTATTCTGCCGTGTATACAAGCCATGTGTTGCCTTCTTCTAATCTGTGTGTGTGTGTTTCAGTGAGGGAAAAATGCAAGCCAAGTGTGGCATGGACGCCGTTCACTACCTGTCCTTTCAGCGCCATCTGATCGTCCTGCTGTTGATCATAACCGTCACCTCCCTGTCAGTCATACTGCCCGTCAACCTGACTGGAGACCTGCTGGGTGGGTTTTTACTCTCCGTCTCTTAAAGCAGAGATCTGCAAGAGGACTGTGCTTTAAGGCGATTACAGTCCAACTGTTACAAAGGTGCACACTGATGATGATGATAACCGGTGTCTGTTAGCAGCTAAAATTACAGCCCACTTATTTTTAGGACATTTTATGTACAGATTATGGGTCAGGTGTGTATTTAGTGTGTATTTTACGGTAGCCTCGATTGTGAATCAAGCAATCAAAAATCAGGAGCAGCACAGTCCACTTCGTAATCAGTGACTTACTCAGAGAGGGTGTACTTTTTTTCCCCCACAGCTGATTTTGACCAATTGGTCATTAAACCACGTTTGTGTGAAATGTGGTGTAAGGGTGCCTGTATTCTGATATTTTTCTTGCCTCCTCTGACTAAGATTACTAATTACAATACGTAAGATTCATAAAAAATTGTTTATTTTTCTTTTAGGTGACAATCCATGGAGTTTTGGACGAACAACAGTTGGAAATCTTCAAAAGGGGTAACTATTATAAGAGTATGACAGTTGGGATAGATTGTTGAGATATGTAAGCAAAAGTTTGCATTGGTTTAGTAATGAGAACATTTATACTATTGTTTTTTTTTTTTTTTTAGAAACAACCTGTTATGGCTGCACACTGTGTTTGCAGTTCTGTACCTGATCCTGACAGTTGTTCTGCTGCGACATCACACATCACAAATCAAAGGCATGCGCAGAGAGAGAGTGAGTCTCCTAGACTAAAAGATTCAGTGTTGTCAATGTTATTGACTGAATGTCTCTTATGACTGTGTAAATTTAAATTCTGCCCAGATTCCTTATTTTACATTGGAAGGCTCCCGGGCTATGCACATAATTTAAGACGGATCAGATTATAGTTGTTTCTCTCTTGTGCCAGCACCTGACTGATCTCTTATTCTGTTTTCCTGTTTTTAGACCAGAAACACTTTGTTTGTGTGTTCAATCCCTAAAACAGCAACAGAGGAAGCTGTAATGACCCATTTTACGTGAGTCAACAAAGCTTGTCCAGATTTTATGAAGATGAATTTTGATGTAGTGTACATGCATGTCACAGTAAATCGTGGCCACCTGCCCCATTTCTCAATGTCAGTGCTTATTTTTATACAGAGAGGCATACCCTACCTGTCGAGTGTGTGCTGTGACCCTGGGCTATGACGTATCAAAGCTCATGTACCTTGATAAGGAAAGGTAAGAAGCCAGAAATAACGGTAAATAAAAATCATGTGATTAATGCCCTCTGTGCAATTGAGTACATGCCAGCAGGTGCAAGACAGAGTCAGATTTATCAGCCCAACCTGCAAAGCCACCATTTGTGCACAATACATTGTTGATCGTTGTCTTTTTTGGTGTGGGCTTTTTATTTTAACAGCGCTTGTGATTTGTGTTCAGTGTGAAATTAATGTGCATGGCAACAAACTCACATAGTGACTTCTCTCTCAACTAGTGACATTTTTAGCCTCGTATAGCTCATCACTTTTGTAGTTATTTTACCCACAGAGTCACTCTTATTCTTCTATATTGAAACGCTGTGAGATATTACATGCATGTCTGCATTTTTGCAAGTGCCAAGATGCGAAGCTTATTGCAGGCATATTAGATTTTATTTTTAGCAAGTTAAACCAACTTGTCAGAGTTTGTCTGTTTTCTCTTACCCTCAGGATTCGAGCTGGAAAAAACCTGCGCTACTATGAGCGCATCTTAGAGTCCACGGGGAAACGGGAGCTGATTAACCCTCGTTTGTGTGGTCACCTCTGCTGCTGCACCAACTCTGAAAAGGTGAGCTGAACCAGATGACAATACACTTTAATGCAGGGAACATGTTATATGTATGTTGTGTTTAGATTTAAATCAATAAAACCATAAATATAAAATTTGTTAAGACTGCAAACTTCTAAATCGTGTGATAAACTGGAAAGGGTCATATCAGTTTTATTAATATACAGTGGCAGTAAATTAAGCAATCGTGTGTGCCATTGTACATCAAGATTTAAGTAAAATAAAGCATGTGATGTGTATGTGTGTGTGTGTTTTTTTTAGGTGGATGCCATAGACTACTACACTACTAAAGAAAAAGATCTGCTCGAAGACGTGAGGAAGCAGGTAGAACTGGCGCCAGGGCGCCCCCTGGGGATTGCCTTTGTCACCTTGCAGACTGAGGCTATGGCCAAGTAGTGAGTACCGAGTTGAAGCTGACTTTTTCTGTCTGTGCTTATGTCTGGAAATAACAAACATCTGTACTGTATGATGAAAACCTGACACATAATAATACACTCCTGTCCAACAGCACTGCAACTGTGTTTGTTTTAGTTACTGACTGTATAGAAAGAGCGGTCGGCTTGCCATATAGAGTGTGTGCTGATGTGCTCTGCTTTTGGTAAGACGTTAATGTGTTTCACTAATAGTCTCCATTTGCTCACTTCAGCATTCTGAAAGACTTCAACGCACTCGAGTGTGGTGGAGGAAACTGTTGTTGTGGGAGGGTGCCCCAACCTTCATCCAACTCTGAAACTTTGAAAGTGAAAAAGTGGATGGTCAGCTTTGCACCCCACCCCAAAAACGTGTACTGGTAAGCTCTTAAGCACCAACTATTCCCACCGGCTGTGTTCCGTGCTGATCGTATGACTTTGTATTTATAATACTGGTGCCAATAGGGCTGGGCAGATAATTCAATATGATCACAAACTGACTTTTAGTGGAATCATATGGTGTTATTAGTTGACCAAATTCAGATGGCCAAATGAATGACTTCAATTAAGTTGATATTATAATTTTTTTTGTGTCTGATGTAATGCTTGATAGTTTGGTAGATGCTAGATAGCTTTAAATACAATTTTTTAACATAGAAATGAATTGTACATGATTAAATCAGAGAAGTCTGAAGAATTCCACTTATCCACTTTCACCATATGTGGTAGGAACATCCTGATCAAATTTGTTTGGCCCAGATACTCCAGGTTATATAATAATCGATTTGTTACCGTCAAAGCTCAAGAAATTCTTTTTTTGTTTGTTTTTTTTTGACAAATCATGTCAGAAACAAAATAATTGTTAACATTCACACTCTAATTTTTACTTGCATGTGGAGCCAAATGCTCACAGTGCAGAGTCTGGTTGTCATTAACGAGAGCAGCAGTGTGGTATAGTAAAGAGGTTGATCCTGATACTGATCCACAGATTGGACTCAAGACATCCTGTTCTGTAGAAAATATCATCTGTAAAATTTTAAAAGAGCAATAGAAATCTGTATGAGAGGACTCAGAGTGTACCCTACTGTTATGTTTTCTCTAGTTTTCACTCACATTGCTCCTGTTTTTTTTCCCCAAACACCCCCTTCTCCCCCCTCCTATCCTACAGGGACAATCTCTCAGTTCGTGGGTTTTCCTGGTTCATGCGCTACATGACGCTCAACTTCCTTCTTTTCTTCCTGCTCACCTTCCTCACAACTCCTACCATCATTATGAGCACCATTGACAAGTTCAATGTGACTAAGCCCATCTACTATCTCAATGTGAGACACACACACACACACACACACACACACTTGTCGCAATTCTGCATCCAGAGTGTTGAATCTTGCAATTTTGTGTTTTACCACAGAACCCTATTATTAGCCAGTTCTTCCCCACTCTCCTGCTGTGGTCTTTCTCTGCACTGCTGCCCACCATAGTCTATTATTCAACGCTGGGAGAGGCACACTGGAGCAGGTACTACACACACATTGGTAGAGCAGGGGTTGTTTTCTGTTAGCAGAGGAAAATGTCATGATGCAGTGCCATCTGTGTCTCAGGTCGAGTGAGCAGCTAAGCATGATGCGTAAACTTTACTTCTTCCTGCTGTTCATGGTGCTGATCCTCCCCTCGCTCGGACTCACCAGGTAATTCATCTTCACTTTGAAAAAGAAACTGTAGGCCCAGTTTCAAGGTTTGTTTACCGTAATTATTTAAGTGTAGTTTACTACAGCAAGCACTGCATGTCAGATACAATAATAAACGTGGAACTTTCAGACTTTAACCCACATGAGTATGTATGTGCAGTAAATACCACATAAGGAAGTGAAAGTCATTCGGCTGAAAATGATTCCTGCCTCGCTGATGCATTTTGCGGATTCAGGGAGAAACTAACGTTTTGCAATACTTTTTTGTGTTTCTTCATTAGTCTTGCAGTGTTTTTCCGCTGGCTGTTTGATAAAGAGTTTCTCTCAGGGGGGAAACTGAGGTTTGAGTAAGTATCCCACTTTTTGAAATCTAATCAAAGATCATTTAAGAGGCAGATCTGATTTCCACGATGTGTTAGTTTTACTGTCAATACTCATCATACTGATTCAGCTGTACGTTTTTATTGAAAATTCCTCAGTGTTTGTCGAAACTGGCTGAAAAATGTGCCAAAAACATACAACAAGAACATGTTTTTGCATGTGGCCCCTTGTTTTTGTGACAGTGGAGAAGACTCTATTTTCTTAAAATGCCTCAGTTTCATGGATGTCTTTTCCCATTAGTCCATCTTCCTTCAAATTCATCCTTTCTTTTATCTCCTTCCTGTCCTTCCTTACACCAGATGTGTGTTCCTACCTGACCAAGGAGCATTTTTTGTCAACTACGTGATCACAGCGGCCCTGGTTGGCTCTGGGATGGAGTTGCTGCGGTTGCCAGGGTTACTGCTGTACATCATTCGTATGGCGTTTGCTCGCTCTGCTGCTGAAAGGAAATACGTCAAACAGGTTTGTAATGGCATCACCCATCAAAGGAATGCTACACAAAACACTTAATTTAGAACTTTCATTAGCCTGGAGTCCTGCTAAATTATACGTTTCATTTAGCATTGTTTCAGTGAAAGTTCATGTCTTGGAACCATTCTGTTGTGATGTGATTCTTTTCACATGCTTGTAAGACTTCTGTCAATGCTATGGTTTTATAAGTGATTATACCACTTATAGTGGTAATGCATGAAGGCATGCGGGGGAATCAAACGATGCAGCATCTGTAAGCAAGTATAAATACGCCCTCAGTCAGATGTAGCAAGTACTCCAGCCAAAAAAATTATCCATATATTTTCTGACTTTATATATTTAAACTATTGTATGTTTTAATGTAAACAACTTTATAGAAAGTGAATTGAAGACAGCTTTTTTTTGTTTTCAGAACCAGGCCTATGAGTTTGAATATGGAGCCATGTACGGCTGGAACCTTTGTGTGTTCACTGTCATCATGGCTTACAGCATCATATGTCCTATTATTGTGCCTTTTGGTGAGTTGTTAGAGTGCGGTACACATGCCTAACATATTCATCAGCAGTTCTGTTCATTATCATGCAGACACCTTACATACTTCTATACATAAAGCATTTCTAGTCACTTCACGGTGGGGTTTTTAATGACTGTGTTGTGTGTCTGATTCCGCCAGGTCTCCTGTACATGATACTAAAGCACATGGTGGACAAACACAACCTGTACTTTGCCTATCTGCCTGCTCGACTGGACCGCCAGGTCCACCTGGCAGCTGTCAATCAAGCCCTGTCCGCACCCATCATCTGCCTCATATGGGTTTACTTCTTCTCTGTCCTCAGAACAGGTTAGAAACAAGCATGTACAGAATCTGGAAAAGGTTAACATTAGTAAAGTGGCCTGAGATTCATGAATAGCACTTAAGTATTACAACAGTGCTTAGCCACAGCTAGAGATGAAAACTTTATTTACTGTGGCTTGTCAAAATAGAAGCTTGGTGTGTAAATAGTTTTCCCTTTTTGTGATATCCTATGGTATAAGTGTACAAAATTTCACATGCATAAAATTGGTGTGACAATTACAGTCACAATTCCTGGAAACAGCTGTTCTTGTTGTTTTTAGTTTTAGTTTGTAACCAACGTATTTATTGATTGGTGTAGTTTTTAAGATGTGCTAAAGTGCTAAAGTGTTGCTAGTTTGAGATAAACTTCTAAAAATCTGAAAGAGAATTAAAGAAAAACTTAATTCTCACACTTTTTCTCACTCAGTGTTCAAAGATACTCTTCAAGTAAACCTTTCCACCCTGACTGTATAAAAACTTGTAGGTGTGTGCTTGCATGGCTACATAATAAGTAAAATCTCAATTTAAACTATGTATGTGGTGTTTTTCAGGCTTCTTGGCCCCCACATCTCTGTTTACACTGGTCATCCTGTGCATCACCGTCTTCATCTGCGTCAGCTACACCTGCTTCGGCCACTTCAAGTATCTCAGCCCACACAACTATGAGGTGAGCATGTACTTGTGCATGCACGTGCTGTCGCTGGTTTGACATCCTTCACACTGAGCCCTCACACTGTTTGCGTTCATTTGCAGGTGAAAGAGGAGGATGAGGACACTGCGGAGGGAGTGGAAGAAAACACCAGGGTACTGTACTTGTTACATAACAACTTCCACATCAACATATTTAAGACACCCCTGATCTTAAGTTACATTTCCTGAATTTTGCTGTATATTCTGTAACATCATCAACAAAGAAAAAGAGCAGAACCTCTGAAGAGAATTGTTGAGGCCAGGCCAGTGTTTTAAGCCTTGTTTTATCAATATTCTGAAGACCTGATAATTCATGACATTCTTGCATTGAACTTTGGGCCTCACTGGACATTCTCAAAGGCCAACTTTGTATTTGAAGTATCCCAGTTTGCCTCATTAATCTTCTTTTTCCCCAGGACTTCAACATTCTTTTGCACCAAAGTCATACACTGGACATTACATGCAGTATTTCATCACACAAAATTAGGGAGGATAAAAGAATACACAGAAATTGATATTGAAAATCAATCTTAAGAGCCCCTTTGTTCACTTTCACTGCTCATTTCTTTTATATGTTATTATTGCAGGTTTACCTTCCTAGAGTGCTTAATCCCAAGTCAGCTGTCAAAGCCCCAGACGAGTCTAAACTTCAGCAGTCGTACGGCTCTACAGAGGGAAGCCCGGTCTACGAGTCCAGTGCGTTGGAGGAAAGCATGTCAGATGCTTAAGTCAGAGCACTGGAGTTGTGATCCACAGCTGAGTCAGACAAAGCCTCGGTCCCAGTGAGAGCAAATCTCCACATGGGACAAGAGGAGAAGGTTTGGTGGATTCCAAAGACCGACACTTGTGTTAATAGGAGCTGATACTGGGATCATTATTTGCACTTCAGAATAGCCTCAAAATAGCACACGAGAAAGCTGCATTATCTTTCTTTTTTCAAACGTACCTGTTGTAAAGTTGATTTTTGTATTATTCTGTTCAAACCTTCTCGGATAAGGACCAAGTTCACAAAGGAATTTTTAGCCATTTAAAACAAGCCATAATGTTCATGCAAGACTGAATTTCTTGGACAAGCTGAAGCCAATTATGCAAGCATCAAAAAGAACAAGATAATCACGCTTCCGTCACTGATGCCAAAGAGGTGGACAAGCAGATCCTGCTGTTTATTGTCCAGTTTTGATTTCTTCGCAGTGCCTTTGTTGACGCCAGAGTACGACACCTGCCAAGGGAATTACGTATTGCCTACGATTAATGCACCTTTTGTATCAAGAGAAGCCTGTCTTGTGTTTACTAATGAGAGTTTAACATTTTTACTCATTTAATTAGTGAAGAGATCAGGCATGATCAGTATTTCAGGGGTTTTGCAGCCAAATTTTATTGTTTTTAATCTGTGTAGGACAATTATGCTGTACCATTAATGAAAGAATGTATGTTTTAAAGAGGTCAATCTTTATCTGTATTTAATGTACATTGAAGTCATGTTTTCTTTTTGCTTTTTAAATGTTTAGCTTTTTTTAAATTAACAAAGAACTGCATCCTAACGGCTAACGTACAACTGTTCAGTGGTGGGTGAGAGGAGTGTCCAAATGAAACTGTCCTCTGGTTTGTGTATGTAAAGAGGAACTCATCCGTAGATTCCTAGATGGTGTTTTAAATCTCAATGTCAAACAATGTCAGTATGCACTTTTGAAATACAAAGATCAGGTACAACTTATGATCGTGTCTTGTCATCGGGGGGCACTGTTGAGCTGCAGTGGGGGAGCTCAGCCTCTTAAATATGCATACAGCAGTGGAAAAGGGCAAATGCACAGTGTTGCATTGAGGATTTCTAACTTCTTCTGACATTGGTATGAGCCAGTTTACTGGGCAACAATTCCAGTAGCTCCACCTCCTCACCTGATCTCTCACAATTGTCTGCCTTTCTGTTCCTTTTCCTTGCACGTCCTCTCTTTTTCCTGCCCTTTTCCCCTTTCTCACCACGGTACCTGCCCCAGCTGAGAGAGACCTCTGTTGTCATTTGAGGGTGTTTAGCGCGCTGTGGTGACCGGCACAGTTGTTAAATATGGGTAATGAAGTGCTAAGCTAACAGCATATCTAGGTTATTAGCTGTGGTGAGACAAAACTATGGGAGGAGGACCAGTGAACCCTTATGGAGGCTCACAATATTTCTGAGACAGTCACTAAACAGGATCTTAATCAATAAACAAGTGTTTAGTTCTTGGTTCGAGCATCTGACACTCTTTCCTCTGAGATTGTGTTCTTTGCCTTGTAGATGTGTACACTTTCACTCACAGGCCTGACACAAAAACACTTTAACTTTTTTCATAGCGATATGTTTGTGAGATCCAAGTGCACAAAGGTTATTGACTGTGCTTTAACCCTAATGTCGGAGAAAGATTAAGCATTACAAAACAATCTTTCACTTGTTTACTCTTTCTCAAGTATTATTTCATTGTGCTTGT
>JAOXYL010000036.1:12916178-12938254 GCA_028564955.1 Terapon puta | reverse complement strand
GTCGGAGAAAGATTAAGCATTACAAAACAATCTTTCACTTGTTTACTCTTTCTCAAGTATTATTTCATTGTGCTTGTGTGTGTGTGTGTTTGTGTGTGAGTGTGTGTTTGTGTGTGTGTGTGTGTGTGTGTGTGTGTGTGTGTGTGATTAAGCAATAAAGACGCTGTTCTCCACACTAAATGATCTCCAGCCTGCTGAAAGTGATAGTAAAATCCACAGTATAACCTGATTTTTTTTTTTTTTTTTATGAAAATCTAATAATCACACCAACTCTGCGTGACTCCCATGCAAAGAGACTTGGACGCAGATCTGAACAGACATACCTCAACAAAGTCACATGAGAAAGCTGTGCAGGGTCAGGATGCGGGGGCACTAATAACTTGCAGATATTCTCATGTGGCGCCAAGGATGAGCTGGGAAAGAGATGAGTGTTGGATATTAGACACCTGATATACTATCTGTGTGTGTGTGTGTGGGTGTGTGTGTGTAGAAATGCGCGTTTAATGCACTTGCTGCTTGAGAAAACTTGTCCTCTGCGAGCTCAGTGGAGCAGGAGTAATGTGGACATGGAGGCTGCAGGAGCCTGGGAAGAAGCACTGTCCAGCAGCAGCAGCCAGAACCTCACTGTACAGCTTTCCAAAACCACACACCAAACTTTGACCCGATGTTAAACACACCACAAATTCACTGGCTCCGTTTCGGCCCACGTGGTTCTGGACCTCTAGTAGGCTAATGGGTGTGTGAAAGTCTGATCTGAAATTTGATCCAATTACATGCAATCTGGGAGCGGTTTGTGGCATCTCATGTTCAAACAGCTCTCTCAGATGTTCACACAGATATAGATTTTTGACGTTCAACTTTGCACCAAGATTCAGTGCTCTACATCTGAACACCTAAGTAATTCCTCTGATTCGGGCACTCCAAGGGATGCTCTGGTTGAAAAGAGTTCAAACCAAAGCACCAGGGACTGAATTATCTTGACCTTTTAGTCTCTCACATGGCAAAAGATCCAAAATTCTGGATCCAATATTTCCCATAATGCAGCTAAATAGCATCTAATAGCATCTATCAAAGTCTCGCACAATTTGACATAAACCCGATGACGTCATGATGGAAATTTCCAATGACTGAGGCCGGTCTGCCACAAAAACAAGATGCTCTCTCTCTCTCTCTCTCTCTCTCTCTCTCTCTCTCTCTCTCTCTCTCTCAGTTTTTCAGCACACAACATACATTTTTGCTAAGTATTACTTACGTTTGTGGGATAACTTGATTTGTGTCAGCACTTTTCTAATAAAGATGGTGATAATTTTCAAGAAGCATCCTGGAACACGACTTTGTAATTTGGTTTGGTAATATGGAAAATAGTGAAAATAATGCCACTGAAAGAGAGAAATTCCATTTCATCCCAAGTAGAAATGAATACATCCTTATTTTATTACTGGTAAATATGTTGATCCATATACAATAAGTTTGCATTCTCGCATGTTCAGCTGGCCTGTTGTGCACCAAAAATAACCTTCATTTAGTCACTGGAATACCTGCACACATTTCACTCTCTGTTTGTAAATATGAAGTGACATCCTGGTGACCACTGTCAAACCACATTGTGTCACTTTGAAACTTTTTATACAGACCAAACAAACAAAAGTGCTATAGGTAGGCTGTTATCTTCAGTCTGAGTCAGGCTAACCGTTTCCCTCTGCTGCCAGCCTTTATGCTAAGCTATGCTAACAGACATGAGAGTGGATTAAATGTTATCATTATGAGATGCTGCTTTTAATTACATCGATCTTCCATACTGGAAATACTGGTAGACATATGTGATGCTGCAGACGAATCCACACCAAGCTTGTTTCTGTCTAAGCTGACGGGGAGAAAGCGTGAACACTAAATCCCTTTAGAAAATACGGAGAAGTAAACGAGGGCGGCGATAATGAAAAAGAATGAAATTTGAGGAAAACAGATGAAACCGGCTGCTGATGATAATGATCGGTTTTGAGTAGTTTGTTGGCACCCCAGGTCAAATGAAACAGCGGCATTTCAGCCTGTAAGGTATTACTAGTTTACACAACACGCCCTTCTCCGGATCAAAATATTTATCCAGTGTTAATCCAAAACCTCTGTGAGTGTGTTTGTGTGTAGGTGTGCAACCCACTGAACTCGCTGGCCTCGGTGCATTCTTGCTATTGTTGTCGTCTGTGCTTTTGTATGCTACAGACGCTATTATTTAGTGCTTCACTCCCTCTCTCTCTCAGTATTCACTTAATTCTGCACTCCCGGGCCACAGAACTTAAGAAAGAGCCGCTCTGTGTGTGTGAGTCTGTGTGTTCCTGTGTGTGTGTGTGTGTGCACATGTATGAGTGTGCATCAAACAAGAATCAAACCCATTTAGAGTTCTGAGATTTTGGGGTCAGGTTTCCTTCATGTCACCACCAAGATCGATGGATGTGACCTCTGACTGCTCCAATTTGTATATAAACATGGCACTGGCCAATCACGGCATCGCGTGGGACGTTGCCAACCAATGAGAGCGTCTGGCAGCATCGTGCTCTGTGGCACTCCCATCTTTTGTCCGTCAGGATTAGTGCCGTGGCAACGCTGGTCGCCTGGGAGGTGAGTTTCCCAGAGCAGCGGGACCGGGACAGAAACAGACCAGCTTCACTCCAAGTATTACTTCCTTCCCGGCCAATTGGGAAACAGAAGTGGGGTGGTGTGTGTGTGTGTCACTCAGTGGCTTCCAACTCCAAAACTTCCACCTAGGCTGCCAACTCTAATGAGGTGCCATCCTGAGCCACAAGCGCAAAGTGTGTTTGTCTCTGTGTGTGTGAGTGGGTGGGTTGGTGAGGGGCTGTCCTTATGTGCTCTCTTCTGTGTGGGGTACTCTGTTGAAAAGTCACCCCACTCTCCCTCTCTTTTCTGTTGGTGGACTACATTAGCCAGGAGGGCGGAGGGCCAGACAGCTGAAATCACCGCTGCTGATGAAGCATGTGACTCCAGACCGAGGCCCTTTTGTTTGGACAATTACAGCCAACACACAGAGAGCGCTGGAAGTGCAGCGTGGCATGGGAATAGGCAAGCATGGGAATGAATGGACATTGGGAGTTATTAAAAACCTGCTTGTGATGTTTCGGATTGCTCTACTTGAAAGGAAGTTACAACCCTTCCAAATTTTATTAAGTCAAATCCCATTCTTGATACTATTTATGGACGGCATTTTCTCCACAATGGATCTTCAGTGTATTTACATCCCATAATTACCTCTTTAGATAATCGTTTCTATTGTTAGTGGGGCAGTCTGCCATTCCCATGCTGGATTCACACTGCCTCTACACGCCCAAGGGATTCACAGGAAACTACAAATGGACTTAATTGCTGTTGCTCCACACTTAATTGGTTGGTTGTCTGCAGCAGTACTGGGAAATGTTGGATTTGCAGTGGCAGAAACTATACACCTCCAATACGACATCACTGACAACAGCGAGGGTAATAGAACAGCGATAAAATTACAAACAGTAACGCTGGCTTACGTAGACGCCTCATTTCCTGTGAATAATCTGTGCGTGTGATGGCAAATTGACTGGCAGAACACACCACTGACAATAAAAACTCCTTAACAGAGAGGTAATTACAAGTACAATTGCAATCCCCGTGCTGTCTGTTTTGTTTTTGTGCATCTAGGTTAAGTTCCCATCACAAAATTAGATTTCAGGGGCATTTTAAGTAGTATGGAACAAATTAATGCCGTGAAAAGTAAGACTGTCAAACAACAAAGGACCAAAATAGGATCACCAAGCATGGGATCAGGCCAACTCTGGTGGACTGTCTAAAATAATATGTTGGATAGTATCCAATCATGTTTTTCCAAGGGTAACTTCAGACAACCTCACACAGCTTATGCTGGCTAAGGCTGTTGGATTGACGCCAGGACAAACTGAAAAACTGATGTTCCTTTGGAGGCCTTTAAACATGATTTGCTCCATACAGTGCTTAGAAGAGCCGGTGATTTCAGCACTGCTTAGTGCATGTGTTCAGAAAGTTACATCACCACAACGGTTATATATAATAATATTTATGAAGAATTAAACGGCCAGAACTGTTTTGCTTTTTGAGCCTTTGAAAATGTCTCATTAAAATGCAGGTTTGTGGAAGTTTTTGGTTGGCTCAGATATGAATGAAATTTGAAAATGAATGTAGAACTGAAAATGAATGAAAATGGGAACTGAGAATTTATGAATGAAGCATCTGATCATTTCATAACATATAAAGTCTTTGCCAAAAGGGGATTAAACCAAGTCACATCAGGCCGAGACATACCTCTCTAGAAACTGAAACCTCACCTGTGAAAAGCAAACAGATAACTACAGATAAACTTGCAGACTGAAAATATTCAAACACGATCACACAGCACACACTGACAGCTATCTCTTTCTTCCTCTTCTCCTGTGCTAGATTATGTTTCAGCTATTTCAACTGCAGCCAAAACACCTCTATAGCCTCAAACCGGAAACAGACAGACACACACACACACACACACACACACACACACACATTCACTGACTGTGTCTGCTCTCCTCTCATTTTCCGGCTCTAAATCCTGTTCATGAAATTGCAGTAAGCCCAAAGGAAGCCAGCCTGCTGTATGCCGTGAATTCCTGTCATGGGCTGCTACATTACCTTGAATCATGGCCATGAGAGGACTTTACCTCAGCAAAATCTGATCTCTAATTACACAGGTACTCATTTGTACGCCAACAGTCTTTCATGCTGTTTCTGTTCCCTAATACAGACTGACCGATTGACGGTTCTTTGCACTTTTCACTTGGATTCCCATGCGCCATGCAGTCATGTTGGCGGGATCCAAGCATGCATCCTGCCAGCTGTGCAAAGGGCTTAACCGATTCTGTCTTCCAGACACTTTGGTCGAAACTGCCAGCTTCCCTTTCAGTGGGCTTCATGGGTGAAACAGAGAGTCTGCACACACAGCCCACGGTTGGCACTCAGGAAAACTCCACAAGAAGAAAAAAACTGCAATAAAAACTGTAATAAAAAAGAAAAATCGCAAAATGATTCCACAGACTACATCAAATGTCATCTTTGCTAAACTTGCTCTGATACTTTATGTTGTATACTGTCCAAGTGAATATCAGCTATTCAACATGTTTTCAGAAAATGCAAATCCACCAAAATTCAAGAAAAGAAAATTTACAGTGCCAAAATGAAGCAACATGTGGATGTACAAAAATGCACTACAATTAACGATACAAAGCAGCACAAATGACATAATTCGGTGTTTCAGTGACTGTAGTACAGCTGTTTTGCACATTTTTCTCATAATTTGTTAAATCCATTTTAAAAGCAGCATTTTACTGAGCTCATTTTGAATTGTTTGTTTTAGACAGTGGCAATAATATGGATGAATCCACTGATTATATTCTCCATTAATCTGTTGATTGTTTGCTTTTTAAAAGTATGAAAAATATCAAGAAGTGACGCCTTCACAGTTTTGTCCAATCACAAGTACAAAGATCAAAATAATAAAAAAAAATGAAATCATGAAACCTTTTTAAATGAAAAATTACATCAGTGTTTGTCAAAACAGTCGACAGTAGATATGCTGTCAAAGCATTTCATCTAATCTGTACTTGCATAATCTGTTGGGCAATTTGATTTCTAACAAAAGTTTTAAGCTCTTCATCAGTTTTGAAAAGAAACATCTTCATTTTCAGTAGTAACTAAAGCTCTCAGGGAACTACAGCGGCGTAAAACATTTACCTCTGACATGTAGTGAAGAGGCAGAAAGTGGCATAATAGGAAAAAAACTCCAGTACAAGTACCTCACAACTGTACTCAAATACAGTATTAGAGTGTCTGTCTCCTTTACTAACTAATATTGACTGTATATAAAATATTATGACCGATATGAATAAATCTAAACGATACTATAAATAATACACAGTCTAAGTTGGGGACTCCGTCTTTTTCTTCTTGCTCACACACACTTGAAAAGATGGGGCATGACGTCAGAGCAGACTGGCTCGTGTTCCGGTTTATATAAACACCCAATGAGACGTTTACATTTTTTTTATTTTGTTTACTGTGATTCTTTAGAGGCGGCGCGTCAGACCTAGAAAAAAAGTTATTTGTAAAATGAGAAAAAGGGAGATAAGAAAAGAAGTAATTTTTTTTAAAAAAACGGAGCGTTGCTATGACGACCAGTGCAGCGAGGTCTGTTGTCATTAGCAACCGCAGTAGCGTTCAGATCCTGAGGGCTTTGGTTAGCTGCTTTTCAACATAGCAAAGATAGCTTAACACACCAGATAAGTACTATAAAACATCTTCGATAGGTAAACTATGGATTCAAACTCGTTATACTTCTCTTTGGAGCTGGTTGCCGGCAACGGACACACTTTGAACGTGGAACAAAGAGCCGCTCTGCAGACCTCCCTGGTGATACTGCAGAAAAACTACAAGTTCCGTCGAGTCCTGTTTTGGGGCAAAATACTGGGATTGAAACAGAATTATTTTATCGCTCAGGGGAGAGGGGAAGACGAGATGAAGGACAAGAAAAACCTCTACAGGTATGGTACTCTCAGCTGTGTGCGCGCCTGTGCCAACACCTGTTCGGTGAAACACCTGTCTGTGTGTCTGTACAGCTTCAACTGCATGGACTGGTTCCTGCTCCCCCCCGCCACGGACCCCACGATCCAGGATGTGTCCAGGGCTGCAAAGGGTCGCTTCACGGGAGACCCCTCGCATGTGTACGAGCACGTGGAGGTCCGCAGGCAAGGAGAGGGTGATGATGCCACAGAGGAGGAGGTGGTGGTAAGATGGATCAGTGCCTGCGTGGGGGAAAAAAACTTGAGCTGCCAAACCTGAGACCAAGTTCTTCCAAGTCAAACGCATGAGTATGCATTCAGTAGCAGAGCGTCAGTCTAAGAGAAGGTGTTAAATCATCCTGAAATAGGAGGTTTAAAAATATAAGTTCATCCATCCACGTCCAAAGATTTAGCACAGAATAATACTGAAGCCAAAACAAGGGCGGATGTGAGACCAAAATTAAACCAGGAAAAAATGAGAAAACTGCAAAGGAGACAATGTTCTACTTTTACCAAGAGATGTATTTAGGCTTACAGTGTTTCCGACCGGCTGTCTTTGAATCACACATCATGAAGAGTAATAATAATTCAACCCCAATCTCAAAGCAAAGGGTTTTACAAACACTATCTTAACAGGCCTTAAAGTCCAGCTCAGCGATGTTGATTTGCTGCTTTCAGACCAAAGTGAATGAAGAGAACAGGCTGGCGGTGACAGTTCATCTGATTGACGAGGAAGTGTCTGTGGTACCACGGGGCGCCTTCATCAAGAGTCCGCATGGCGTCGTCCAGGTCAACCGCAGCTTTGGTGGTAAATGTGCATCGCTCTGCCTGTATGGTGTGTGTACGCGTGTGTGTGCATACATTACCAGTGAAAATGAATGACGTGAGGTGTTTCATAAGGCATCGATAAAAGTTGGAAGTAAGCTGAATAGGACAGATGTAAGGAACATTTCAGGAAATATTTCATAACCGTTGTCATACCACTGTTGGACTGCAATTCAGTTTGAAATCCATCCCAGTGTGAATTGCTCCACAGGTCTGTCTCACTCCGAAGCGAGAAAACTTGACAGCTTCTTCCACTTCAGCGAACCAAAGGCTCTGAAGAAGAAGTCCATCCTGGAAATGGGTGATTTGAACCCATCCATTGACTTCCTGGATGTGCTGAGTGACGACATCCCAAAAGGTTAGACCACAGAGTGATCTCACTTCTTGTTTCAAGACGTAAAAATGTGTCTTACTATGTCTTACTAGATTTGTGGCAAACACACCAATGCATCTTCAGTGGGTCCTTTGGGAGTAGAGAGGAGATAAAACAATGCAGAAAAGGATCCTACATCCTATGATCTGGATACATTAACACACACCTATTGTGAGTATGTGCATGAGTCACTGAGGCCTTTTGCCACGCCAGTAGTACGTTACGCGTTTCTCACTTAGTGTTTTCCCAATGCCATGCTGCATTACAACTTAATGAGGTGTGATTTCGGCGCAGAGGTCATTATTATGTTGATTCAGCTGACTGAAAGTCAAGAGGGGTGTCTTCCAAGTGGAAATGAATGACTAATTTTCACAGTAAGACAGTGATGTCAAACAGGGCAGGATATGTTTTCTGGGAATGTGTGGGATGATTTTCCTTTTAACTTAGCCCACTGGGTTTTTGCCACCCTTGGTCTGATTACCAGCCTGCTACTGAAAGTTTCTGGAGTCTTGGATTGAGGTCCCACCCATTGTAGGTCTTTGGAAAAACATTACTAAGAATTTTATGGTCATTATTTCCCTAGAGTGAATAAGATTATTCAAGGACCCAGGTGTTTTTTTTTTTTTTAGGTTTTTCACATTTTAGTGCAGTAAGACAATGTTTAGGAAAGCTTAACGTGATAATAAGACTTTCAGGTATGCAGGTTCAAATTCTGACAAGGGGCTCAGACATTTGAGGTGTTGAGCTGCATTACATGTGTTGCAAATAACAAGCAAACACGATCACTGTGAAAACAATGATGTGAATCCTGTTTAGTCATGTCCATTAAGTTTTGAGGTTGCTTGGTGGAGCTGGGTGTAGTCAAGGCTGTGCTGTAATGTTGATAAAGTGAGGCTCTGGATGTTGAAGTGTGTGTGTGTATGTGAAAGAGAAAAAAAAATGTTTAGCACCCACGAGCAAACAGGGAACAGATGTCTGATTTAAGAGGGCTTCAACATGTGTATATGTTTGTGTGTGTTCGCTGAGTTGATACGGATGTCAGCAGTGGTGTCATCACTGCAGCAGACATTACACAGCTGCATCGATGCCACACTCACCGCAGCCGTCTGAACAGCAGATTGCACGCGGTCGTCGAAAAGGAGAAAGAGTTAACTTTCTCTTCTTAAGAAAATGGGGCTCTGGGGGAAATGCGCTATGATGTAGCTCCAAAACCAGAAAAAGACAGGTGCTTTCCTCTGAGACCCAAAGCTGTGCTCCCCCTCTTTTCCTCAACCATCGTGCTAACTGTTTCCAGTTCCCGATTTATGGCTTCAGGCTTTTCCTCCTGCAGCTGTACGGTTATAACCTGGACACCACATGTTGCATATTAAGTACCAACCTTCTCAGTTGCTTTTACTTTTAGCTGAATCATACTTCAAAGTTCAAAGACGGACAAAAAGTGGCGAAACAGCAGTCTCAATTTATTGGAATCATCTCCCTTTTGTGTGAAAGAATCAATCATAGGGCTTTGATGTTTACATAGTAGCGGATCCAGCTCTCGTTTTCAATTCCCCCGGTCTTCCCAGTTCATGGGGCACACCCAAACATATTGAGAAACAGGTTAGACTTTAGATATCAAAAGCACAAAGGGTTGATTTATTGGAGTATCCCTTGGCTGCCTCTTGCATGTGAACACTATAATCTTCTTGGACCTGTTTCCAAAGATCGGTACAACCTCTGCTTCAATCCAGCTCAGCGTTGCGGTCACAGAACATGACGTGGCAGCCCACCACGTTTCACATCAATTGTTTACGCAGAGTCTTTGTTGTGTGCAGGATCCTGGATTCTTCAGTTTGAAATGGCAGGCAAAGTGTGCGTGCTTCGCAGCCTGTTGTGGCTCGGCCTGACTGTTTACCACGTGCCAATGACACCACAGCATGGATACATCTATACTGGCGATGGGACCAAGAATTTGGACCTTCCCTTCATGCTATAAAAAGACATAAAACCAATTTCAAGCGACAAATCCCCCCTTGTTCCTCTGCTGTTCTCCTCAACCCTCAAGATGTATTCTATAAAACATATTGCAGGACTTTGTGTTTGTCTTTTCTTAAAATAAATAAACTAAAGGAGGTACAGTTGTGCCGTTTGTGTCCACAAGCTTTTTGTTCCTTTTAGTTCTCATGCACAAAAGCTGTTCATATACAGTAAACACACGTTGAGAGCATTTTATTTGCACATCTGTGCTGCTTTGAGTATACACAGTCAACATACCACCTACTTTGAAAGTGTAACATTGACCCAGTTGATGTTCACATTAAGTTGTCAGCTAGTTCACTTCAAGGGCCTTTTAAAAACCGACAGACAGAATAGATGGTTCTGGGTGGGGCTGAGCATGATTCATTAAAAGTGTGACGCAGCTTAATAAACAAAGGTTGAATAAATACAGATGGACGACGCTTTCAGACCTTTTCCCTGGGCAGTATGACAAAAGTCAATCCACTTGGAACGGGCCCACCCGTTCTTGTCCAGTTGCTGCACCGTCCATCAGTGTTTTATGTAAAGGGGCTTGACGCCATAACGCACATTGTTCTTAAGTGCTGGGTGGCCAACAGCCATGCGCTTCTTGCACCACTTTAGTCCACTTCTGTAGATGGGTTTCACCGAGTCAATCGACCAGCGGGTCAAGTATCTGTGCAATAAATGCAATAAAGCAGAAAATAAATTTACTCCTGGTATGAAGTGCACTGATACTGGTGCTGACAAGAAATAAATAATGGTGAGAAATACACATATCAGCAAATGTGTGTGTTTACTACCTGTTGAGTTGTGGTTTGGGCTTTGGGATGTGGCCCTCTGGAAGTTTGGGTTTGTGGTCAGGCAGCAGACCTTGAACACAGAAGAAAACACATGTCACATTTCTGCAGAAAATGTCATAAAAAAAACAATCCAACAGAAAGAATGAGCAGGAATCCACTGATGAAAGATATCAGGAGTCACACAGTTCAACTAAAAACTGGCAAAGCTGAATTAAGTTGGTTGCACTTTTACCCGCCTTATTGTCTGTACTCTCCATTTGATTGAGAAAAAAAAAACACACTATTTCAAATCAACAATTCTTAAACTACTGGTCAATTAACTCTAAGGAAATGGAAAGGAAACAAATGCCATGACTGATTAAGTAATTAATTAATCTATCAAGAATGCCAAATAATTGCAGCTAGCTTCTCAAGTGTGAGGATTAGTTGCATTTCTGTTTTATATCAATCAACTAATAAGAGTAATTGCTCATTAAAACAAAGCAGTTGTTATCTGCAGCCATGAAAAATGAAAATGCCCAGCATCATAAAGGTACCCAGTATCAAACAGATCATGAACACATGGGTAATTTGACTTCGGAGCAGACAAAGATTTAAATACAGAGACAACAACTACCTGCTCTTTGGGCCATTTGAACACACATGGCAACCTTGTGATGTTCCTCTGGACAGAGGCCAGTGATTCTCCGAGGTAACATCCCTCCATCGGACCTGATGAACTGGCTGAGCAACAAGACATCCTGGAGAAGAAAACCAGGCACAGCTGATACTCTTTCCATGATATCTGAGATCATTTGGTCATTGCACACACGTCTGCGAAGGCATTTACCGTGTAGTTGTACTTGTTCTGCAGGTTCCACCTGTAGATAGGACACTTAGCTGTCGGGTTTGGAGGCTGCGGCCCTGCTGGAACATCCAGTATCTGCCCCTCAACCTAACAGACAGGAAACACAACCAGTTAGCATAAACTTAAACTATGGCAAGTTCACTGTCAGGCTGACCAAATATTTAGAAGCAACGCCATAAAATGTTATATTTCATCATGATATAATCAGCTTGCTCTCGTGGTTGCAATGATGTAATCTTTGCACATTTGCACTTGAATATAACATCATAAAAACTGTGTAAACTGTATTTCAGTTGAATAAAATCCAGTTAAGATTCACACAGTGAAAAGCATGTTTTTATACATATAGTCCCCAAAAGGACATATTTAATCTATTACCATTATTTCTGTCTCTACCTGCTACTCGCATCCTTTAGAACAGAGCAGTTTTTTTTTTTTTTTAATATAATCGTTACATGTGAATATCTCTCCCACAATGACCTCAGAGTCATTCACATTGGCTTGCTTGCTTGCTTGCTTGCTTGGGCGCACGCACACACACGACCTGAGTGTTGTATTTAAACATCCACATACATGAAAACCTCATAACTGATATTATACATGAAGGGTGGCTAACAGAGCAGAAGACATTATAATGGTCTTATTTTGTTTATTTAGAGAACAACTGATGTAGTACAATGCAAGTCAAAAAGTGAATTCGAGAAATGTTTTATATACGCCCATCTCTCTGCCTCAATTAATACCTTTCAAAGTTGCTTTTGGTTTTACTTACCGTTGTTGTTTTGCCCTCTTGCTTCTCCACCACTGTAAAACATACATGATATAACTTTAGTCATAAAAACAAATGTTACGGTCATCACACTGTGCCTGTTATCAGAAAAAAACATTTTAAGCAATTATAATGATACAATAATTAGCTTCAGTGAGTTTGATGGCCAGTAAATATAAATCAGCTTTAATCTCCAGAGGAACAAGAACTATGAGAACAAATATTTTAATGTTTACAGTTAAAAAGTTGATTATATTGTCATAAACATCAAATGCAAACTCTTCTAAACTGTGAAACACAATATATAAAATTGTACAAACTTGTGAAAATACTTGTATAGGGCACGAGTAAGAGGAATTAAACAAAATATGAACTCATTCTGTTGGACACATGGTTTAATATGTATATTTTACTTTGTTTTATGTTCATTACAAACTTAATTAAAGGATGTGAAGAGGGAGAGGGTGCCTTTGAATGTATATAGTGATACTATCATCTTTATTTTCATCTCATAGTTATTGTTATCACTTATTTATATTATATATGATGTTACATTCAGTATATACACATAGCTATTGTTGCACTGTGTGATACGGGAGGCAGTGTGCTTTCAGTCTGCAGGTCTCTGTAATGTTAAATAACTGCACAGGTTCCTCTGATGAAGCTAAATGCTAACAGGCTCTTCTGACTCTACAGGAAAAAAGCTGAATTTCTCACCTTGTCGGATGCCTCTGCTCTGAATGCTTAGAGCCGGCAGCTGGACGACATTTATCCTCTGCTGCAGCTTCACCTGGGAGCCTGTGGTACCCACTTTTAAGCCCGCAAACGAGGTCCACACGGACCTCAACAAACTGCGGGTTGCCATGCTTAGCTCTTGACCTTCGTCTTTTTCCTGTCTGGTAATCTCGCGAGAATGGAAACAGCGACCCCCTCGGCGGAGACCTGTTACTGCATCGATGGCGGCGAGGACCAATAAAAGGCAAATTCCAGCAGAAAGGTCATAGAAGTAAACAAATCAACTCAACTGTTTGTATTATATTTCACTGTGTTTAATGAACTCGTTTGATAAAACTGTTTGCAAGGCCAAGTGGAAATTCCTTTTCAAGTTCAGATAGACGTAATTAAAGTAAGGCTTTCTGATCCTTTATCGAAAGCTTGGCCTCAGAGGTCAAACCCATTGAGCCAAGATCTAAATAGAATTTATCTATATTTGCCCATAAAACAAATTACACCACAATATCAAGTAGAATTAAACACAAGGGGAGAGAGCTAGGAAGAAAAATATCTGACCTACAATGCAAAAAGGAAATTAGATAGGGACATGATTATTTAAAACCAATAAAAAATAAAACCAGCCTTTATTATCTTAATAAGCCATAATAATTTGCAACTGAGATTTTATTACTGAGTAACTTCATGCTTACAATTAGAATAAATGTCACAATTTCTTATTTAAAGTTTAAAGTCTTATCTTAACCTTTACTTCTCTTCAAATACTAAGAACAGATAATGACTTACACCTCAGCAAAACAATCCCGTAGTCCTGGAGGCAAAATAAAGAACAAATATGTTTCATATCTGGTGAACACACAATGAGTCATGTGAACTGTTGCAGAATTGTTGTTAATTGTGGAATTAAGAGGTCAAACCAATCAGATTTTCACCATCCACCAACTCAGTGGGCTGCCCACAGTGTGGGACCATTAAAAGCGTATAGGTTGAAATGGTTGATATTCCAAACAACAATAAGACATGGAATCAACAAGAAATATGTTTTCTTGACCACATTTTGGCATATTACTATTCAGTACTTTGGCAAAGGTCATGGACTTCAGAGTTGTGTATTTATTACCACTTATCACAAGTCATGTGACTGATACAGCATGGCTTATTTCAGTTAAACCTACAAAGTCCCTCCATTTTCTAGCTAAACATTGTAGATACAGGTCCTGCCGCCCTTTCATTTAAACAAATTGAACTTGGATTTTGGCAGCTTTCATATATTGGTTTTTGATTAGTCAAGGACTTGCAAATATTTTGTAAATAGATCTTGAAAGCCTACTGCGTAAAAGAAGCCATGTTTAGACTTGAACATTAAACAAGCCAGTCACATGTCTAATAGTAGTATAAGTATTTTTTCTTATTTGAAATGACTTATTTTAAGTCTATTTTGCATTTTTTGCTGTAGCTCTGGTGTGTGTATTGTCTCATTTCAAGAACACAACTGCAACTGGATGCTAACTAAAACACATTTTCCAACATATTAAGAAAAAAGATCTTAAATCTTTTCTTTTGTACTTGTTTTTATCATTTTAAAAAAAGATATCTAAGTTCATGAGACTATGTATTTGTACTTGTTTAAAAAAAATTCTTTTCTGCTGACAAATTATCTACCTTATTACAACTAATATTGCCACATTTTATTGCTCTTATTCCTTGTGTTTTTTATCTGAACCCAGTGACATCCAGGTCATAGAGTGTTCCTGAAGCCCTGAGAAAGATCAGTGTAAACCTAGAGTGTGTTTGTCTGTGAGGAACATTTAAACCTAACGTGCCAGTGCTGAAGAAAATAAATCCTGCAGTCCATTCGCTTGGATCCTGCAGATACTTTAATCCTTGTGTTGCTTTTCTTTAGATGCTTTAGAGTTCACAACAAAGATAGAGTCACCATTCGTACCTCTATTCATACCACGCTCATCAGATACAAGTATGAGAGGCACCTAGACGAGAAGTGCAGGAACATGCCAAACTTTTGTGGCAGAAAATAGAGGATACAGGTAGATTCTTCGTGTCCAGATAAAGAGACTCAGAGAAGATGAAGAGCTTGATGTTTGATAGTACTATCACGAGAACACTATGCCATTGTCCACTTGTCATGTTTGTGTTTGCTGTTTTGCAGGATTTATCTCATGACTTCATCTGCTTGTACGAAAGAAGCATTGAGAAAGTAAGGCAGGCTGCAGCCGTAGATCTGCTTACAATGCTTCCTTCTTTGATATAAAAAAATACATTTACAGAATTTATTTTTATACATGTTAGATCGATCTGTATACTGAACTGAAATATAGATATCATGAAACTTAGCCTCCTTTTACTTCCTCCAACTACATACATTTATGGTGAAGATTGTAAGATTTTTTGCCCCTTAATTCTCCAAGCAAAATCACAAAAAATGTTGATATGAAACATTAATTTGCCCACTCGCTATAATGCGAATGCAACAGTCTCAGAGAAGATGAAGACATTAATGTATTATGTTTTTGTTCATTTATGGGTTCTTCCCCTTGTAGAGGTCAGAGTAACACTACAAACAACAAACTGATGATAGAAAGTAAACCTGCTTATGAGGTTTGGGAGGCAAAGGGGCTTTGTGGATCTTTTGGCCACTAGTAGCGCTGTGGAGCAATGATTTTACGAG
This sequence comes from Terapon puta, assembly GCA_028564955.1. Classification (NCBI taxonomy): domain Eukaryota; kingdom Metazoa; phylum Chordata; class Actinopteri; order Centrarchiformes; family Terapontidae; genus Terapon; species Terapon puta. The sequence goes on along the minus strand of JAOXYL010000036.1, from coordinate 12,922,628 downwards.
AGGGGACCTGTTTTATTTGAAACTTGGAAGTGCATGAGGATGCACATGAATAGGCAAGAGCTGCCAACTTTTATGCATTATTTCACTGATTGACAGCTGGTGGCTGAAACATGCAAAGAAACTTAGCAATGCACTAAAAAAGGCAAGAAGAAAGGAGACTGTAAGTTAGTGAACATATTATTTTGGTGTTTAAAAATCTGCGATGTAAATATTTTGCATTTTTGTCAGTAACACTTAATGTAAAGAGAATCTTTTGTTTATTTACAAGAAAACACGGGGTACCTTTAAATTTTTAGAATCAACTAATTTCCACTTTATGTGAGGGACAACTTTAGGCATGTGCAGTTGTAACATCGGCTCTTGTGTGTCTCTTCAGCGTTCGGTTCTGCATACTTAGCTGTGAATGTGGCATGGTAAATACAAGTAGAACACGTCAGAAGCTTGTTCGCCATCATGGCCATTTGGTTTCACGGCCAAAAATGTGAACAATTTCTCAAATGCCATCTAAACTGTGAAGCCTAAAAGAACTGCACACTGAGATGCAAATAGGCCTCTGTGTTCGTCTCGTCTGGGGAGCAGAGAGTAGATAGATAGAGATTACCGTCACCCTGTTGCCACAAAGCAAGCATTGTCTCACTGATCAGGTCCCCTCGTCAAGGACACTTAAGCAGTCACATTCCTTAAGAGAAGCCCAAAAAATGGCATTTAAAGTGTCTGGCCACCTCCTCACGGGCTTTGATATTTAAATGAAACATGGCCCTGTACAAACAGGCGCCTCAGCTGAGGAAGAGGGGGGAGAGTAAATCAGATAGGATTTCCCTCAGATGAAAAGAGCTCGTCTGACATTTTCACAGCGAGCGCTGAGGGACACTGAAGCAATGTTGGTTCGATGTCATGGTGGGAAGTTATTGCTATGTGGAAAAGGTTAGCGTTTTCACCCCCGCTTCCCTGGATAAACTGCGAAAACGCAGCATGGGCCGAGCAGAAGAGCCGAGGCTGGAGCGAAGATGAGTGGGCACGGTCACATCACACAAAAACAAATCCAGTCCGCCCCGCCGCATTCCCCTTTTATTGTCACACTGGTCCGTTTGTTTTGCCTTTAATGTTTTGGTGAAGACTGAAGGGCCCCTGGTGATAGCTTGCGCTGAAGAGTCTAAACACAAAAAGACCTGCAGGAGGGTCACAACAGCGGCACCGTGGGATCTGAGAAGTTGAATTTGGGGTGGTACCTTTAATCACAATCACTGAATTAGATTATCTGACTGTTGTGGCGAGGCCGTCTAATGCTCCTCTCTGCTGAGTGCTTCTGCAGATGAGGATTTCTCCCGATGAGGACCAAAAGTTTTCGACAGAACGTCTCATTCCCATGCAGATGGAATGTGTGGATTTGCTGCCATCCAAATTGATGGGCACAGTCTGGTATGCAATTAAGGCATAGCTGTCACTAAGAGGCTTTCCTGGGTGATTAACTTGTAAGGGCTGTTGCATCCAAGGAAGTCAACTGAACACAATTAGCCTATTTGAAGGGAGTGAGTTTGGTTAAAGGCCCCCACGGCTTGTAAAATCGAGGTGAGACGGGGGAAGCTTGCGGGAGCAGACAGCTGGAAACAGAGACGCGGGTTTCATCGACCAGGGAGTTGGAGCTCAAGGTTAAGAGTGACATTTAGTGCGCATTTGTTGCTCTGATGTTGGGTAAAGCTCTCTGGCAAGTGACATGAATCTTCATCCGTCCGAGCATCAATGAGCCCTCCCTCTTCCCCGCCGCCTCCTCTGTTTCTCAGCCCTCTCACTCACCACCCTTCCTGCACTTATTTGGGTGTACGTGCTAAATGGCACTGGCTTCTTCAACAAATTCACTGCTCTTTGAAGAGGCTCTTATCCGCGTTTTTTTTTTTTTCCTTCTTCCTCTCACTTGGCCTTCTGAGAGTGCCAGTGTCTATCCTCTCTCTCACATACACATTACTCTGCCTTCCCGTAAAGACACACAAACACACGTTCTCCCTGCATCTGCCTCTCTCATATACGCACTTATTTCAGCCCTTAGAGTTGGTACAATTTTCATGCAGGTTGCATTGCGTGCGATACAATAGCTCCTTGGCTCCTGAGTGGTCCTCTTCAAATGTTTGGAAACATTTTGTTCTCTCCCTTTGCATTTTTCTTCGAGCTGGGATGTAGTTTTTGTCTTAGTTTGGAGCTGGTGCTGCACCTCCTGAGGTCCCGTCTCCTTTGGTTGAGTTGTGTTTGTCTGACCTTTCAAAGGGTCACCCCCAGTGGCTAGGAACAAGGAAATCAATTAAAGCTTAGGGGGTCGGAGTGAGGGGGACAAGAAGACTGAAGCTGTGATGTGGGATTCTTTTCGCTCCATCTGTTTCAGATGAAAGAATCACATTTCACCAGTAGGAACAGAGCAGAAAAATGTAAACCATCATGTAAGCTCTGACGGATGTTTTAATGCGATACATTGCCATCTCACGCTGTGATGATTTGAGCAGCGCTGCCCAGATCAGTTTCCCACCATGGCTGGCTCTGCTCTTAACTTCCTTCTTGTACATGTTGCCATGACGCCTGCAGCGGCATTCTCACAGAGACCAGATGGTTTCCCGTCAACTTCAGTTCCTTTTACCAAGAGGATGTCTACAGGTGGTCATGTGACTCATGGGGTGACCAATTATATTAAAGGAATCACAACTTTTTTATCTTTGCTTGCTGGAATTACTTCATTGCACTTTATATTCAGCTAAGAACATGTGCATGAATTTGCACTTTCAGGCTGACCTATTAAATTTAGATGTGAATTTGTAGCAGAGCAACAAGCTGTAAACACAATTGACAGAAGATACAGTCAATAAGGACTGTATAAGGTGATCTTGTGACTGACATTAGCATTCATTTGGAGTTGTGTTTATGTCTGCCTGATGAAAGGAAGTCACACAATCACACTACTTTTAGCTCAGTTTTGGTCTCCACTGACTCCTGGTGGGAATTTTTGCCTCTTAGTTGCTAAATGCTCCACCGTGTCCTCCAGCTAGATGCCAACTTTGTCTTAGGGAGACAATTTGTAGGCTGCACACACTCACACTTGTATGGAACTGACAGCTAATCCTTTGAAGAAAGGAAACACCAGAGAAATTCTGCTGGGGCTTGTCAGAAATGTGTTGACTTTTTGTTGCTGTTAACCCAGGATTTAGCTGAAAACCTTTATGCTGTGATCTAACAGTACAATGAAGTTGTGGGTCATTTGACGAAAACAACAAGGTTGACAATGATAAAAAATATCAGTAAATCTCAGTATTGTGGATTCAGAATGATCACTGTGTTCATCACTACACTATGAGTGACCTGTCTCACATTACACATCTACGTGTGACCCACTATCAGCATAGAATTACTAACTGCAGCTTTAAGATCACTTTTGTTGAAAAGTCTCTGTCATGACTGTTTAGCCTTTTGATTTATGGCGGTTTCGCCTTTACTGCAACCTTTAAACTGTTTTTATTTATGATATGTATTGCCATGGTGCTTCGTGAGTAAATTATTTGTAGCCAAACAAACCAAGGATTCTTGGCTGATGTTGACTGTCGCTACTTCTAACCAGGTGTCACTTCACAGTGGGGCTATTTTTGTCTATTGAGCTCCATGGAGAATGAGTTTAGTTGACATTTCCATCTCACGTCACTCTGGTCTGCAAAGTCTCGTGCTCATTTCACCACCGTGCATTTCATCGCCGTCATGCTTATCTCGGGGTGTCCTCAATATGTGCCATTGTTTGGCTCTTTGTATGAGAGAAAAATTCACGTCAAACTCCATTGTGAAATCTGTCAGTTTACTTTAATGTTGCACATTCACATAACATGCTTATTTCAGCAAAATGTGAGCCGGTTTGCCTGCACTGCATATCAGCTTTATAAACCACAATACAGAGTGCGGTTAAAGTTCATATTATGTCAAAATAACAGGGCTTCAAGGATTTTTTATACTGAATTCACAGGCGGGTAGTAACATTTTGGCTGTCAAAAGGTCACACGTTGTGTAAGGCAACCTTCAAGTTCAACATATGATAATGTTTTCTCTCACCAGAGACAGAAAGTGAGGACAGCAGATATCTGACTACTCTTTAGCCTGTCTTTATGTGGACCACACCTGTCTTGTAAAGAAACCGGGTCTTACACAAGGTCACTTCAGCATTTTATTCCCCCTCATTAGTCGTGTCTCCTTTTCTTTCACTTCTAAGGTGACCGAAACTGGGGGAATGTATTTAATAGTATATAATGCACAGAAAGCAGGCAAAGTTGCAAACAGGTGGAGCCCAGCAGGGGGCAGTGGTGATTGTCAGGTGCAGCTTCGCTCCACTGCCTCCCACCTTCTGTGGACACTCACCCTGCGGCAGCAGTAAGCAAGACCTTGAGGATTAAATAATAAAACACATTCGACTGGATGCTATCAAGGACACCAGATACAGTTTGAACACTTTATAGGCCAAGAAGGTTCACACATTACGTCTAATAGCGCACATGATAATTAATAATGAAGTATTTAAATGTTGTTAATAAAAGCAGACAGTCAATGGCTCTTCCTCCAGAGCAACATGTTTTCAGACCCAAGAACCCCCCCTCCTCCCTTCCAGCAACAAGACATGTTATGTGGGCTCCCTGATGGGGTACATGATCTTTGTCCCTTGTGCTCTTCCTTTCCCAGTTGGGGGTCTTTCATGGAAACAACTTGAGACCATCTTTTTTCCCTTATTTTTACTACCCTCTTTTTTTGTTGTATTTTTAACACCATGTCCAATACATCTTACCCCCTGAATGAGAATGTAAAAACCTGACTTTGTGTGTGTGCGTGTGTGTGTGTGTGTGTGTCCGGTCTGCCTTGCTACGGTAAGAGGGAGTAATACAGTGAACGGCAATCAGTCAAGAGTTGCCCCAGTCTTTATGCATCAGGCTTAATTAGGAGACATTTTCTCAACACAAAGAGACATGATGCAACAAAAGAGTGGACGTTGAAAAGAAGCAAACCTGAAGTCCTTCCATCTCCCATTCACTCGTATGTATAAGGACTGGGCAGTCAAACACAAGGCAAACTCTCCAGTAAAATTCCATGGCTGGCAAACAGGACCAACAACAGTCAGAGAGGAAGAGCTACTTTTTCCAAAGAACTGCTTTGTCATTCAGTGGAAGGACACTCACATGCTAAACTCTTTCCATTCACACCAAATAATAACATTTAAAGCAGAACTGTGCATTTTTAACATGTTTTACGGTCAAAAGATACAAGCTGTAATAAATTCCAGCTACATACCATATTAACTACATTGGCTGGCTGACTGAGACTGGCTTTAAAGAGAGAGTATGTAACTTCTGACAACAAGTGGCAATTATAGGATAGCGGCACATTGAATTTCCCTCCATTTCCCAAAAGTCAAAGAGTCAGACACTGTAAAGACGTCATTAAGCGACCTGACTGAGTCTGAGTGGGGAAGGCAGACCACTCGTAGACTGCTACTACCTCAGATTCAGATTTCCTTTATTTGTCCCACAGCGGGGAAATTTACAGCGCAACAGCAGTGAAAACAAAGTGTAAAATAGGCAGTAAGATATGCAAAATAAAAATGAAATAATAATAAAATAATCAAAAGACAAATTATTTTAACCATAACTGTAAGTATACCTCTACATAGTACAGAGGGAGCCACAATATAAGAGCCATTTGACAGGTTTACCAAGCTAGTATAAAGTTATCACAATGACTTACTGGCTGTGGGTTTGATTATGATGTTTTATGAGTTGTTATTTTAAAAAGGTCACTATTATATTTTTTTGTATCAATTAATGATTCAAATGGTGCCATTATCTGTTATTTCCCTAGACATTAAGTAGTAGTTGTTTTTTTTCTGATGTTTTATAGACCAAATGATTATTTGAGAAAATAGTAAGCAGCTTTATTGATTGAACATATCGTGTCATATTTTGGAGAGCGGTTGCTACAAATCTTTAGTTTGTTTCTGTCATAATCCCCAACACCCACATTTGAAAACACTACACTGAATCTCACTTTGTTTAAACAGTGTGTAAAGAGTGTTTTTCCTGAAGCTGTATGGGGTTTTTCAAGGACAACTGTATTATGTACTTTCTACACCACAAATTAACATGGCCAGCTGTCTCCATTGGTGACATAAACTTAAACTGTATCACATGCATCTGTAACCAGCTACTGTAAAACATAGTGTAACAGAGGACTCAGGAAGTCAGTAAAATTATTCAGTTTCTGGAAAAAGTTTGCTCTATTTTTAACAGGATCATAAGCTGCTGATCATACCTTTTCCATTTGCGAAGATTAAGTTATTCCTCTGTTCAAAAATTACATAACTCATTTTAATGGCTGAACAAAACAATCTGCTTTAGTAAGAAACTAGTACAGATGATTGCATTTGCAGTGACAGTGTGTGTGTGT
>JAOXYL010000036.1:12891303-12906234 GCA_028564955.1 Terapon puta | reverse complement strand
GGTGGATGAGCTGTTAAGAAAAGAGAGGATCAGATGAGTTGCATGAGCTTACATACTGAAGAAGAATAAGAACTGTCAGGTGAGCAATATGACGGGAAAGTTAAGGGTAATGTTGAGGCGTGGTGAGGACCTCCAGGTGAGCCTCACCTGGCTGAAAATGGAGGACCACCTTAGATGAAATGAAGTCAAAGTGATACTTAGCAGTCTATCCCGGGGCTGCTGAGCACATCTGGTCAGAGTGTTGTTAAAAGAAACCTGTTAAATCCATTATCATCGCAGAGTGGCTTAAATTACAGCCAGAGAACAAGGAAAAACAGCTGTGAGAGTGATAACCTGTGAGAAAAGTCCCACTAACGCACACTGACACAGACCGGCAGGTTTACAGGGTGAGAGATTGACTACCACTTGTAAAATACAATCAGGGCGGGTGTGTTGCGATGTCAGTCAGAGTGTAATGCAATCCTAATGTCACAAGACATGAGGGGGAAAGTGGGCATTGTCCCTTTTCAATGAAGAAAAACGCCCTGCGTGAGGATGTGGTAAAGGCAGCAAAATCAGCAGAGTATGTTTGGATATATCCTGTTATTCTCAACGTATGCATGCTTGCAGAAAACCTGGAAAAGGGGAAAATCTCTGAGCTTGCGTTGAGTAAAAGTTCCCCTCCTTGGGGACATGCTTCGCAGGAGAAGTCATGGGGCCAACACTGGGACTCACTCTTAAGGGGGCCCTTTGGTATTTGAGGGATGGAGTGATGACAGTAGGACGTTGTTTGTGTATAAAAAGGAAACAAAGTGAAACAGCTCTGAACATGTCAGCCCCTCGGCTTGTCACTTTAGAAAGAAATGTGTGTTGACCCGGCACAACTACAAGCCAGGCAACCCCCAACCACACACCCCCAAAACAACACTGCTGTAGTGTGCTGAGGTTTGGGTGTGCACACATAGTTAATTAGGTGCTTTCAGTCTGCGGTTTGCCTGCTTAGGGTTTGTTTACTTTTATTTTGCATGGTTAGATTCAACAGACTGGGTTTAAATTAAAACAATAAGATATGAGGACTTTAAAAAATTTATCTTAATGTTATCTGTTTTATTTCATTGTATCATTTCAGCTTTTCTGCCTTTTTTGCCTTTTTTTGCCTTTAATTCCAGCATTTGCGGTTGCTGTCTTAATGTTTATAATATAATTATTGTAATTGTTATTTCAATATCAAACACTTTTTCTTAAAATCAATTTTTGGAAATAGGTTAATATAGGTCACTTTCACTCTCATGTTTGTCTGTACACTTATATGATATATTTAGTTTAGCATAAATTGCTAAAATGTTTCTTTTTGCAGAGATTAATGTAATGCTATACATAAAGATACGCATTATTAATGCGTTAGCGCAAAATGTTTTTAACAGCATTAATTTTTTTAACGTGCGATTAACGTGGTGACATTTGAATCTCTCCACTCTGTAGTTCGGAAAATCAGAAAGCAATGCACCGATGTAGATGCCACAAACAACTTTCAATCCATGAGTGATAGGTCTAGCATGTCTAAAAAAGAAAGCATTTAGCTATAAAGCCTTGCCAGAACCTCAACAGAACAAAAGTTATTTGTATTTATTGTCAATGTGAATTTGCGTACCATCGTAGTACGTCTACTCTCAAATACCACTTGTTGGCCAAGCAAACTGTGCATCACCCTGTTTGTTCTGACTTTGATGCAAATGAGGGGCATTCTTTTGTGTTAAATGGCTGCTTAAACAAAAAACACACATTGCACATATTAGTTACTTGAACTGAAAGTATTTTCTCATTGTGGCAATAAATAAACATGCATTTTTTTACATAAAGCAAGCATTTGTCTATTCTCATGCTGATAAGAGTATTACAATTAGAAAAAATCTGTTTAAGGTAGGTTCAGAACAGATTAAAAATATGCGATTCATTTGCAGTTAATCGCGATTGACTATGATCAATCATGCGATTAATCGCGATTAAATATTTTTCAATTGACAGCCCTAATATATATATATATATATATATATATATATATATATATATATATATATATATATATATATATATATATATATATATACATGTATTTGAAGTCAGTATGTATACTTTTTCAGCATGATATAACACCACCCCCTGGGGATCCATGGTTATAAAATTAAATGACCCAGTTCTGCTGCACGTCCCCCTGTGATCAGACAGTATGCATGCAACCTTTATGCTGTCTTTCCTGCAGTGTGTTGCACCACATACTATCCGAGACATCTTCTGTCCCAGCACCCTCACAGTGCCACAGATGCATAAACATTTAGTCCTCTTGGCAGAGATGGGAATCACCCCGTCTCCCTGCAGTGTCAGTCCCATGACTCATCTTTTGACCACACATCCACAGTGTTTATTATGATGATTGTCAGCGTGACGGCGTGCCTGTCGTGGCTCCACAAGGTCAGGGCTGTGTGGCTGCGCAGGTTTTGGCAGACACACCCTGTCGAACGGCATAGGGCATGGAAATGTCACAACGCTTGAGCGGGACTACTAATGAAAACTACTTGTGGCATCCATCAGCCATTCCAGTCCCTCGTGCTTGACGGGAACACGCACGCACACACACACATATGCACACACGCACACACTCCGAGACAGACTGCACAAAGGCCAATCTCAGTTACAATGTGTTCTGGTGTTGATTGCAAAGTCACCTGTGTGGTGAGGGTGTTAGCCAGGTGGGGCAGACAGCTGCATGTCTATTTTAGATTGATATCAAATAGGACGGCCTAATATAGGCATGGAGACAAGGTTTGCCCCTGTGACTGTTTCTCCTCCTGCATCATGCTGGAGAATTCATTTCTAATATTTATCAATGAAATGCAACACATTAGCGAACTACAGAAGACTGTTTCAAATTAACTGGCACATATTCAGTTCAACACGAGAACATACACACACACACACACACACACACTACACAGGTGGGTCACAGTGTACTTGTTAAACCCTCCAGATGAACAACTCATCTCCTACCCGCTGGGTTATCTGCCTGACAGACGGGAGTTGAGCTCAGCTGAACAAGGGCTTTCCCCGACCGACTGACCCATCACAGTAATCAAAAGGATGGTTTGTGTGCGTGTGTGTGGGTGGGGATATCATGATCTTATAAGCAGCACTGTCCAAAATACTTCACAGGATATTTCTGCAAATGAGGTGTCGTTTAGCCTCCTTTATGCTTGTAATGTACCCACCTTTGCTGGCATGGGAACTTGCCCCTCCTCCTCCCTCTTTCCTTCCTTCAGTGGGAGCGGCATTTGTTTCGTACTAATCCCCCTTATGAGAGAGACAGCTCTTATAGTGGGAGCCAGCTTTGATCCCCAACAAACGAAGACAAAAAAACCTCTTAAGCTACGTAGAAAGCCTCCTTTTTCTTTCACTTCCTTCTTCGTCTCTTGGCTCATCCCTCGCATCGCTGCCCCCGAAGATCCTTAATGTCAGAGGATAAGGTCAATGAGGTTGTGAGGGCAGCTTGCTGCAGGAGAAAAAAAAAGATTTAACACGCCTGTGCTCTAAATTAGGGTGCGGACACTGGTAGTTTAATCTTATTTATTAATTTATTAAATGTCATGGTTCAGATGAATACATACAGAGAAGACACAGACATACACATAGCGTTTGGACCTCTTGTAGTAGTCAGACACTTGATGTGTTTGTGTCTTTTGTGTACCTAATGAAGCTTAAAACTAAATAAGAAACAGCTGTGTTGAAACTAGTGTCAACACACACATCTGTTTGTCGGGTTCAGTGCGTGAGGTCAAGCGACTTGTTTCATTCACCCATGTTTGCTGTTATAAATACCAGAAAACACTGTTTGAATATGTGTGTAATTTCTGTGCTTGTTACTGTGTACCCTCATACAAATTTGTCCCCTCTACATGGGTTAAGATGGATTTGTGTCACGGTTTAATATGTCCTTATATTGGACCAGCCACAGAACAAACTAATGATAATTAACACAATCATGTGACCAGCTCCAGAACCTGCTGACAAGAAAATGAACGTGTGTGTCTGTCTGTTGATGTGTTTGTTTTCCAACCGCAGTCACATGAAGGACCTTGCAGCGACCCTTGAACCGAAAAGTATACGGATACAGACATCCTAAACACTCTATTCAACCTCCAGGTGTCCAACACACACACACACACACACACACACATGCACGCAAGCAAAAGCACACGCACACACAAAGAGAGGGACAAATTGTGTCAATGAGGCAATGATGTTCATCCACCAAGGTCTGGAAATACTCACGGCCATTCATTTTCACATTTGCAACCTCACTTTCGCTCACAAACACCAACTCAAACTTACACACAAACACACACACACGCACACACACACTGTTTGAAGGTTAAGGAGTACAGCTGGGAGCTGCTGCCAGACCCCCCCTCCTCTGTCACTCTCAGTAATCAATCTGTCAGCATGGTAATTAACCTACAGAGTAAAGTAAGCATGACTACTGAACTGCTCCACTCCATCTAACATTCCTCTCCTCCTCCCTCTGTCTCTCCGTCCAACTCCCCCTCACTTGGTGGCAGGCAGAGGTTGCTCATTTGCTGATTGTGAGGGTCTGTGATCCCCTCAAGTGTGAGTGTGAGACAAGGCGTCTTGTTTTACACTGCTGTACCTAGAGGAGAGGACTGCAGCACAGATAAATAGAGTTCAACTGAACTTCGGTCACCAATAACTTCGCAACACGCTTTCTGGTGAATAATTCAAGTTTAAAACAGTTTCTATAAGATTGTTAAAGAATCAGTTCATTCAGTTATTATAATAGTCACAGTAACCAGTGAGATCTGCCTCATGTCTGATACAACAATGTTGAGTTTTTGTGCAAAACAACAAAACTTGAGGTCTAACAGACATGTCACATGTCATACATAACAGCATTTCAAACCCAACACTAGTTACATCCATGTTTACTTGCCTGCAGTCTTCTTCTTCACTACCTTTGTTGGCGTGCTGCAGTGTATTTTTGGCACTTTATGACCTCCCTCAGATTAAAGCAGTAGTGCGACACCATTGGCAGGACAGTGTATCATGTGACCCGCCCACTCATCAAAAAGCAGCTCTGCAGCACTACGAGAGGTTAAAACTCAACAAGAATCCATTAAACAAAGCCAAAGTTTTAAGCAAACATATTTTGAAAAGACTAAATTAGTAGGTACATGAAGCACATGGCCAAATACTTTAAAGCTCCTATAATCATAATTTTATACCAAACTACACCTTTAAATCGTTTCTTTGAGGAGTTGGTGGAGACTAAAACAGAGCTAAAAGAAGAGTGACTTGTAGACATCCTTCAAGCAGAAACAAGCATGACTCTATTACTATCACTATTTTGACGTATACCTGCTGCATGAATAAATACACAACTCTTTGCTAACATATTTGCCATATCAACCTTATCATATAATCATTCAATGTTGTGTGTGTATAGCACATTACACTGCCCACAAGTCCCAAAAAAATCAGATATTGCAGCTTTAAGTTAAGATCAGGAGTACTGTATCTCATTTGCATCTGACATGTGACAGTTCAACATTAATTGACATTATTGTGACAGAGAACAGATGCTTTACTTCTTGAACAAGGGATGAGTTCAGTGACATTTATTTTGAGAGACAGAGTACAAAAATGAGGGATCAAACCTTGAAGGTTGCAGCCTTCTTACAGGATTTATCTCAAATCTCCAGACAAGGTTGGCAATGCACTTAATAAGAAACACACTTTCTCAAAAGCTTCTGGTGAGTTGTCCTTGAACAAGAAGTTTGACTTTTCTGTAGAGCAGCTGCTCACATGGTGTTGCTGCCCACTAGAAAGGAGAAACACTCACACATGTCAATTGAACTGTAGATTGGGGGAGAAGTATCAGTTAACTCCCCTGGATGAATGAAGGAGACGGAAATTCCCACACTGAGACAGTTGGGCACTTTGCCTGTGGAAAATATAAAATAAATGGAAAAATGGACTGTCCTCAATGAGTAGCATGGTTGTTCTTGGACCTGAGAGTGAGGCTCAGGTAAAACTGGGCCACATACTTTTGGGTCTACATGCCAACATCGTGAAAATTTAGCAACTGCCTAAGCAAAATGAAAGTGATGTTTTAACTGAGTTTTACAAAACCTATTGCCAAATTGCTTTATTGTATTCCCAATAAGAATGGTTTAACCCATATTTTGTCATAACCAATTTAAATGAACTCTTTTCATTTATTCAGTTTTTGACAGAAACAGTTGGTAAATCTACCAATCTATTGGCAGAAAGGGAATATAATATTGTATATATGGTGTATAAACTATATAACTGGCTTAAGAGAGGTTCTTTGTACTTTTACGCTGAAGAGGCAGATTGTATTTGGTGGCATAATATCTCCATATGGCAGCGTTTTTCATGGATCCGACAACTCACATGTCCCTGTAGGCCCCTGGAGGTTCTCCAAAACTCTTGGAAAAGAAGAGGTGTGGGGTATTCAATTGGGTGCAATCTGCAAACTTCACCACTACACCACCGAATCTCACAATATTCCATATATCTTGACAACTATTCAATTGATTGGTGTGGAATTTGGTACAGACATTCATGGCCCCCAGAGAAATAATCCTAGTGACTCTGGTGATGCGCTGAGATTTCTTTAGCACCTACAGCTAAGTGAAATATCTGGACAGCTACGAGATGGACTGCCATGGCATGTGGTGCATACATTGTTGAACTGTAATAACACTGATGGATTATTGGCATCATCAGGTCAAAATTTTCCCAATTCTTTAATTCATGACCAAGACACAAACCTGTTTCAGTCTAGTCAGATTGAATCATTGCACTAAACCACAACAGATACTGAGTAAATCTGGACATCATACACCAGTGGCTTAAAAACAAGCTCATAACTCTCACTGAAATTTGTTATATTAAGTAGTGAGTCTGACATTGCAACATCTTGTCTATATAAATAACTGTATGTTCAAATAACAAGAGAGGCCCAAAACTCCCTTCTGTTTTTCTGTGGTTGATTTCCATCCAAAAAGCAGCGGTGGATTACAACTGGTGCCACATGGGTACTTGAGAAGAGCGATGACAAGACTTACTGTAATTGGAAAATGGCTTTTGCTGGTGTTTCCTGGGGACCTGCCAGAAGCTGCGGCCAGCAGAGTATGCCCCTCTACAGGGACTTTGTTTGTACGTTTTACCATGGAAACCGATCAAATATCTGATACCTTCCCTTGTTTGATTTTTGGCTCTTGGTAAAGCTGATTCCCAACACAGATGGTGGTCATGTGAAGAGGAGCAGGAAGTTCTCGTGTAGATTCGAGAGGAGGACTGAAGAGGCAGTTTCTTCGATAAACACTTGCATTCATTCATTTTCTGTGAGTGCCTGTGTGCAGTCTTGGACTTGTGCTGTGTTTAGGTTCATTGGCAGCTCAGGATAAACCTCCCCCACCCCCACTACTGTTTATAAACCATTATCTGTATTGCCTCCTGCAGACTACGAGAGCAAGGGGATGTCTTTGAACTTTCTCTAGTGATCCCTACTGACCTGTTTCACAAGTTACACTCTTCTGATCCCCGGCCAGGCTAAAAAGGCAAGCAGATTAACCACGAACTCCCACTACACACTTTCCAAAAGCCATAACAGTAAACCTGAGCAGGATTCCAGCAAAGAAAAATGTTTAAGTAATTCTTATCCGATTTTAAAATGGAAATACGTATAAAAGCCACACTTGGAGGAAAACGTTTGTTGGAGTGAAGGACTCTTTGGCTGTATTTAGGGCAACATCAACTCAGCATCCAAAAAGCAGCCCCCTTGTTTGTTTCCAAAGAAATCTCTGAACAACTTGAAGCTGGCTCAGTTTTTGGAGAGGTCATGTGAACATCGTAATTCTGGTTCATTCAAGTTCAACTCAGAATTGTTTGATAACTTTCAAGAGTTGTAAATTTCTTTCTCTATAGGGCATTTTTAAAGTATTGGATACACATTGACACTCGTGGATATAGTAAAACTCCAGCAGAACTTTTAGGCGTCTTCTCACCAGCACCTACAACAACATGCCCTTAATAACTTTGTCTTCTTTTTGATCTGAGCGCAGTGGTCCATATGAATTTTTTTGCAAACTGCAGCAAATAAATGTGTTGTGTCAGCTGTTCTTCCTCATTCTTACGTAGAAATTACTCTCTCCATAAACATTTACAAGTGTTAAATATGTGTGTGTGTGTGCAGCCTCCCAGTGCAGGGCAAAAACCTAAACCACAGGAACATCCACTGTTCATGTCTATGTCTATTTTGATGTATGTTGGTCATTCTTACCAGAAAGAATGGTGACGTTTTGAAAGCCAACATATCTTTCTATTGAAGCATGCAGAGCATACATTCAACAAGGGCTCCCCTTTTAACTCCAATGAAAGTAAATATGATTTATAGTCAGTTGTTGGATCCTGTGGATTTCCACATTTAGCCATCACTCTCTCTTGGTGGGAGCAGCACAGCTGTCTTGGTTCACTATTACCAGGGGGACTGAACTTATTGTACACAGATGCAGTCCAGAGTCAGTGCAGTGTGTGAGTAAAACATGCAAGCAGAGTCTGCATCTACTAACAAAGTTTTGCTACTTCATTTGCTACTTTACACTCCTTCCTGTCTCTTAGTCAGGCATTACGTCCTCATGCGTACACAGAGATCCATCTGCACATTCCTCTCCCACACAAACCAGACTGCACCTGTGATGCCACTGTGCAACAACCCAGCCATGAGTTCACATGCAAACTCACTTTTGATGTAAAGTCTACGGGAGTGACTTCTGTGGATTATTTTTAATCTGTAAAATAATAACAGTGTCATATGTCTTGTAATGGGTACAAGGCTGTGGCACGATCAGATTGTTATGCTCACTTGCCTTTTGTAAAGCTGAACAGACTTTTCTTTTTAATATTTCTGCTCCAGGCAGTGCATGGCATTAATATTTGATTTGACTGATAGTTAGTACACAAATAGCTGAATGAGGGCAGTGTAATTGTCTGGCTATAAATGATTTACAAATCACAAAGTGCTTTAAACCTCTAAGACTGCAGAAAACACTCATGACTTCAGTAAGAACCAAGGTAGTTTATTGTACACCCAGTGTGTCCTCATATCTCTTTGTCCCTGACAGAGGACATTCTGGGCTTCTCTTTTATGTAGCAAATGTATGACTTGGACTTTCAATGGGTGTGTTGTTGTCGTGCAATTATCCATTTTGTGAGCTTAATTTGCAGATTTATTCCAACAACAGAAATCTAAGTAGCAGTTAGGAAAAGTATTTATACCAGCACAGTAATTTTGTTCATGTCATGACCGTTCATGTTTCCCTGGGTCATTTTGGTGACCCGTACAGTTCTTTTCAAGATTGAACTACACCAGAGCCACAGAATGATTGTTACGGAGCGCAAAATCTGCATATTAATTTTCTTTTCAAAAGCAGAGAGAGAATCTTACAATGCATGATACTATTCTATATATTTTCACCTAATCTTCCACAGAGCCCAGTTTTTGCTGCCCCCCTAACAGTCATTCCTCTTTCTTGCAAAAAGCATTGAAAGCTTTTAAACAAATCCTCCAAGGGAGAGGCAAAGGAAATAATTCACTTACTTTCAAGACTTTGTTTAAAAAAAAGAAGGAAGCGACCACTGAAACATTGTTGGAAACTTTTTCGAGACAGAGAGCAGGAAGCAGAGACATGCATGTGTAAGCAGAAAAACACTGTTTCCGTCCTTTTATATACTGCAAAATCTCCAGAGGAGGAAACAAAGCCTCATAATACACAAAGTGGGTTTGGACATCATTCACATATGACACCATTACTGCTCCACCCCAGCTGGTTACTGACTTTTACTTCATGTGCGTCTAATATAAGACATTACAGGTGGACAAGTTGCCAAATCACAAGATGAATATTTATGGATTGTGACTGAGTGTTTAATAGCTGCAACAGGTGCCAGTCGTCGGTGCTGTTGTACTGGTGTCACATACAGACAAGCATTACGCATGGACTGTATGTAACATATGCATAACTACAACATTTACAGCAGGGTTACATTTCAGGAAACACGAGCCAAATACCCTGACTGTCTCCAGGAATACAACATACAGATTTATGAGCAGTCCAATGATGTTAATTTGCTTTTCTTTTTTTTTTTTTACAAAAAAAAAGGAAAATGGGAGGGAAAAATGATGAATTTACACAAGGCTGACTTCACCCCCTTATTGGCCAGTTGTGACTGTGAAAGCAAAGTCCAATTACAAGTCAGTTCTAATTCATTTTACTGTATACTACCCTTACAGTAATGGGGTTATTTTTGGACGACTTTCACGCTTGCAAGTTGGCCCCCTTTCAGAAGACTCTCCACTCACCCAGGGTGAACAGAGGACGAGGGCGTCCAAGACAACTTCACGGTTTTGCTACTGTTTCTAAGAACACAGCAAACGGAGCGAGGAAGCTCTGTGTTTGTGTTACTGGGCCTTCAATCCCCCCAACTGTTTTTGTATATGACTTTGTCCTTCCTGCATTAATCCATGTAACCAACCATCGCTGAATGTGAAGGGCTGGAGCGGCCGTGGGTGTTGCTGAGGTGTAGAAACATGACTTCTCCTTTAAAGTAACTCCCACTAAATGAAGTGCTGACAGTTAGGAGCAATTAGCCTCATGCGCTAAAGGTTTAGGGAGGAAAATGTGCCCGATTTTTCCTTTTAATCTCTGAAAACATAAGATTGATGGCATGGGAGGCCCCACTGCCAGCGTAGCCAACCACATCTGCAACCTGTCACTGATGATGACTCTTAACCAATCCACACAAGTCTTAACTTCATTCTTTCTTTCTCCGTCCACATTTAAGCCGCTGGATCACATTTGTCACTTGCCTCCACTAACTCCCTGTCGCAACCATAAAAAAGGCGAGCGAGAGCATTTTTACAAACAATACTGAGAGAGGAGAGTGAGAGAGGGAGAAACTGGAAATAGAGGGCAAAAAAAGCATGTCAGGTTTAAACACATGTGAATAAGAGAAACAGAGACAGAAAGAAAGAGAGAGCTTCATCCACTTTACCCAGCTTTGATCTCCCTAATGGGGTGCTGGCCTCGCTCCAGGTGGGATGTGTCGCCAGGGGCAACAGGACAGGAGGAGGCTGATAAGGCAGGCCAGCTCCGGGCTTTAGGGGCCGCTCAGACAAAACACACTCCACGCTGGCCTCCTTACTGTACGGCGCTCACTGTACTTTAGAGACGAGTGAATGAAATAGAGAGGAAACATTCAAATGATTCCAGGTGTTTCTTTGGCACATTAGCGAGACGAGACATTTACAAGTGCTGCTGGGTCCTCCTTTTTCTGGGAGTATGCATGGCGGAGGTTGACAATAGCATGACCTTCAGGACTATAAAGCCCCGCGTAAATCTCGAAAGGGCTTACAGAGCTTTAGCTGATTTAACAGATCCAGCGAG
This sequence comes from Terapon puta, assembly GCA_028564955.1. NCBI lineage: Eukaryota > Metazoa > Chordata > Actinopteri > Centrarchiformes > Terapontidae > Terapon > Terapon puta. Next base: position 12,894,715 of record JAOXYL010000036.1, on the reverse strand, counting down.
CGATGGATCACCAGTGGTTGGCCACTGGGCAAGTAGCAGATTACAAAGGCTTTTATTCTCTTAATTTTACACTTGAACTCTCTTAACTCTCTCCCAGACCCTCCTTCTCCCCTTTTCTTTTCCTCCATCCCCTCTTTGAACTCCCCTGCCTGTTTCCTGACCTCTCTCCCTCATCCGTCTGTCTCTCTTCCGCGGTCACTCCCTCCATCTCTCTCAGGAGTCAGCACTCTCTTTGATATTCTGCAGGATTAGCGCAGAGCTGTCTGTCCGGGTGTCTGGGTGTGTCTGATATAGGGGCTTTTGCATTGAATCTAATTGCTGCGTATTCACACACGGGAACGCTCACACACACACACACACACACACGGGGAAGTCCTCAGTGCATCCGCTGTATGTCATTTTTCTTGGACGATATTCCTACTCCCTGCTGAAGGGGGAGTCAGTTCTTCTCATCGGGTATGAAACTACATACATTTTTCAGTTTTCAATTATCAAGTTGTATCTCAGTGGAATGTAGTTCTGAGCTATTAACCATCAAATTTGTGGCAATCCAGCTGGTAAAACTTCCTTATTTTGACCTATATAATTAAATAGTTAAGCCCAAATGAGACTTTATTCAAAAGTGACTCAAGAGTATAAATTGATTAATCAATACAAAAGCTTGACCCTTATAATACCAGGTCACAGATTTGTCTAGTCGTGGGAGGAAAAGCACTGGTGTTACTTATAACATTAATGATGGCTCTGTTGTATTCAAGCGTCCGGGTAAGCCATGACAGCATGGCGGTGAGCCAACATGCACAAAAAACTTGTCTGATCTGAGATAATGCAATCAAGTCGAAATTCGTTGAACCAACCAGTCAAAGCCTTGAATGCGTATGGACCGTGGATGTTTGTACGAAACGTCACGGCAACCCATCCAGTGGTTGAGTTGAACATATTTCACTGTGGACCAGACAGCTGATGACACTGCTTTTCCTGACCACTGTGTTGACGTCACGGACAACTGACCGTCATCATCCTCCCCGCAGCCAGCGCGGCCTGTTATATCATTTTATCTGAATTGCCCTCGTCTCCCCTTTAATGTTATTCTGTCATCTGCAAAATATTATTTTGTTTTCCATAAAGATTCCACAGAACGCAGAATAATAAAAGCGCAGGACATTACCGAGAAGGGTTAATGGGCCGCATGTTAAAGCTCATGGGAAACGCATCGCCGACACGCCAGGAGGCTTTCCTCACATTGATGGAGAGGGGGGTGACAAGAGGAGGGGCCGGGGGGTAGAGCAAGGTTCACTGGTTCCCAAACTCCTGCAGAGCTTCAGTAGCCCTCACTGCCACTCTGAAACTCCTCTCACCCCTCCTATCTCCCCTCTTTCTTCCCCTTCACTGCCCTCCAGCACTGCTCTTCAAGCTTTCGCCTTTCTTTTGTCTGTCCCCACGGCTAAACGCTCTCACCTACTGGCCTTTAACACCTCCTCCAGGCCTCTCTCTCTCTCTCTCTCTCTCTCTCTCTCTCTCTCTCTCTCTCTCTCCGCGTTGTGCTATCATCCTCGCCCAACCCTCTCCCCTGCCTCTCGTCACCCGAGAAACTTCCCTTCCTCCTCCCTCCCCTCACATCTTTTCCATTTCACGGCTTTTGTCATCACATAACCAAGAATCAAAATAATCCTCCATGCATCCTCGTATGTGTGTCTGTTTGTGTGCGGGGGCTCTCTCCCTTACATCTCTGGGTTTTACTGTACGCAGTAAATTACATTAGATCTGAGGCCTTGCTTTATGGCTGAAGGTCAATATTGACTTTCTGCAAAGGTGAGAGAGCTGTCAGTGTGTTCTCTTGCCTTTTTTGTTTGGGTGCCTCGCGCCTTTACATTATTGAAACTGGCTTGTGCTCAAAGTCAACAAAGATTTTCCTCCCTTCAGAAGAAACTTTTTGCCGCCATTTGTTTATGTACAGAACAAAAAAAAAAAAAAAACTTTTGAAAACTGACCCAGCTGTAATAAATCATCCTTTACAGAACACATGAAGACCTCCAGTTGGTCCAGAGAATATTTGAGCAAAGCTGCAGGTACTCAGCTCATCAATCAGCATACGTCTTATAAACTGTACCGTCTTCTTATCGAGATCGTCTGGATCTGTATTTGTACATTTTTATTTTAGGAGTTAGGAAAATGAGTAATCGGTGAAAGATCTGGAACTGATTGCAAGCTGATTAATGGGAAACATAAAGTACAAGACAGTAACAAATGGGCTGTACTCCTAAACGTATTCTGCTTTAAGCTGCTGGAGGAGGGGAGCTAAGGCCTGAGAAAGAAAACTAATCAAACGGAGAAATCTGTCTCCTGAGGCCCACTGTGCCTTGTGCATGCACAAATCACACACGCGCACACACATACAAAAGCATGCAGACAGACATGTGCACACGCACACACTCGCGCCATATGCTCTCGATGTTGTCAGGCCTGTCGTCTGTCTACATCACGTACGAGTTTTGGCATGCAGCCTACCTCTGGGTGACAAAAAGCGCAGTCTTTTGTGTGTCGACAACTATTCCTCACATCCCTACCTGGCCCCAGCAGGCCTGTTTAGAGGTGCAGGCAAGCAAAACCGCAGACATGCGCGTGCACACACACACACACACACACACACACACACACACACATACACACACACACACACTCCTGTTTTCCCCTGACAGTTTCTTTTTGGCCTTCTTACACTTCCTTTTCTCCTTGCTCACATTTTGTTAATTTGAATCTTTCAAGACATTTTTGTGAGAAGTTGCTAAAAAAAAAAAAAAAATTAAAAACGTCCTTCAATATGATCTGTAAAGTACGTAAGAGTGATTTGTAAGTTTGGTCCACTGTCTATCGTCTGCGAAACATTACACCCGTTGAACACGCTGATACAACCATTAAGCTATGTGCCAATCAGTTATCCAGCATATGGTGTTTCCGCTGGTAATGTTTTGCTGTGGCAGGCTGCCAAATCGCAAAGGAAAACAAAACATTTCACAGCAACACTTCAATCAATCATCTGATCTTCTTCCTCAGCACTGACGGTGCGCTGCTGTTTTCGCTGTGACTCTACCTGTCGAGCCTGATTCACTCCCTCAGTCTGTTGATTTAACGGAACAGTTTTAAAGAGAATGAGCAAAGGCCTACTCAAATATAAGGAAAAGAGCTGCAGATCGGCTATTAGACAACAGGCACAATCAGCTACAAGATGGTTTAATGACCTACAGACACGTCCCTCTGTTGGGTTTTTACGTCATTTTTACGTTACTTAGAAAACGAGGCGGTTCTCTGTCACACAAATCATCTTTGCCTGAGGTTACTGCAGTTACAGTAAATGCTGTGACGGTATTTCCTGTTTCCTCAATAGACATCTGATATGTTATTAATTGTTACA
>JAOXYL010000036.1:12846629-12860331 GCA_028564955.1 Terapon puta | reverse complement strand
TGTGTGTGTGTGTGTGTGTTTTATGACACCTGTAACCTCCTCATGGAAAGACGCGATTTTTCTGGTCTGCTTTACCGGATTATCGCGTCACCTGTCGCCCTTCAGTCCGCCCGGGGGGACTAAGGGCAGTTTTAGACCATCGCATTAGTGGCTTGGTCTGTTACACTGGAGCAGTGGCTGATCTCAAGGCCCCCTGGAACCAAATCTAAACCTTATGAATGTAGATTAAGTGGAGGTTTTTGGATCTCGGGCCATGTTTGTTTTGAAACTCGCTCCCTCTTATCCCCATTGCTTGCTGCTTCCCCTTGGATTAGCTCCTGCATGGCACTAATGCACTGCTCCGCTCTCCCTGACTCGCGCTCTTTATGTGCATACCTAAATATAAAGCGCACCATATAATCCCTGTAAATTGCGGGGCCCCCTTCACCGGGTAAAACACCCCGAAGAATGTTATAAACCATCTAATCTGTGATTTACCAGGACCCGGCGAGAGAGCGAGCTGCCTGTCTAGCCTGTTAACTAAACTGTGTTGATTTAACATCCGTTTGCACCGTTTGAATCTGACAAGTAAAAAGCATCAACGGGGGGAATAAATTATTGTTTGTAAGTGTGATGCCAACAAAAAAGGTATATATTTTGATAAAAGAGGCCTTAAAACGCACAATATATCATTTTAGTTAATTAACAGTTGAAGAAAATCCAACATCAGCCCACTTTGTACCGGCTAATTTAGCCTTTCACAATATTTAAAGGAGAGAAATGTATCCTGCAGCTCGCCTGGTTGTTATCCCTCTAATGTCTAAACATATAATGTGACTCTTCAAGCTCACCGAACAGTTGAGTGTCATTACGGGAAACTAAGACCTACATTCATCCTAATTTTAGGTAACCTTTAAAACATATTCTGACCTTTTAAGAGTAAAGAGAAAATCCTTCATCAGAGGTTGTAGTGGCAAGTGTTCTTGTACATCAACTTCACAGTGTGTGTGTGTGTGTGTGTGTGTGTGTGTCTGTGTGTGTGTTTGAGGCTACCTCTCTCTCCTTTCAATTCCATTTTAAAAGAGTCTTATCAAGCCCAGACTCCCATTTGACCGTTGGACAGTCTCTTGTCACGTGTGGTGGCGGATGACGAGAAAAGGGTGGGGAAACGTGATTCAGGATTTATCACAGCCCGTGTTCTTATCTGGAAAAGAAAAAAAAAAAAAAAAAAGAAAAGTTTAATTGAAAAGACTCCAGCGTAACTAGTGATGCAACTCTGCCGTCTTTTAATTCAACAAGGAGCTGCAGAGTGAGAGAGACTAACGTGACTTTGAAACCGCACGATACTGATACTGTTGATCTTGTTATCGTATCACCATGCTGCAGTTTAACATGTTAGCAGCCACCGATCCAGACATTTGAGAGCAGCTGCTGCAGAGACCAGGACAAATACTAATACAAGACCTTTTTTAAATGTTTTTCCTTTATTTGGACCATTGTGACTCATTCCATGGAACTCAATTGTGCAGAAACCCTTTAATGTTCTTTATTTAGACTACAAGAGAGACCATGCATAAGAGTTGTGTTTGTAAGGCCAAACGTGAAAAAGAATACGTGATTATTTATGTCCCACTTTTTCTCCCCTTCGACACGTCTCGTCTGCTCCTTCTCTCTCTGTCTCGGGTCAGAAATCAAACTGAACTGGTTAGTGCTCCCCTTAGATGCCAGGGAGCTTCCGAATCGCCATCATTTCGGAAGGCATTTGCGGCCTTTTTGCCCTTGTTGTCCATCTGCATAAGCAGCTGACTGCTGCAGCAAATAGACTGAGACGAAACAGAAAAGTTGCATGCTTTAAAAGCAAAACAACGAGTCGAAAAAATCTTAAAACGATCAGTAAAACTAAAGGAAACATTGAGCTATAATTCTGTGTAGGTTAGGCATTATGTGCAAACTCTCTCACAAGAAATAGTAATTTAATCAGTTGGAAAATACAGCTTTAATCAGCCCTAATTTAGAATAAATTTGATTATTTAATGAATTAAATAATTAATTTGTGCTATTTTTTAGTTGGCATGTTGCTTCCCATGCCACACCCCACCTTTGATTCTCCATATGGGTCATCAAAGGTTTGACTGTGTTTTCTAACAAACAAGAGGGATTCAAGTCACAGTGCACAGTTCAAAGTTTTTTTTTTCTAATATAATGATCAAATCCAGACATGCAAAGAATTGACGCAATGCCTGTCTGACCGAGCAACGTAATAAAGATTTAAAGGTCCAAACTAACACAGAGTGAGATCAGACTTAAGAGCACTTTAAGGGCAGGGGGATTGAGCGGACATGTAGAACAATGGAGGTGTGATTAAAGCCCGGCTTTAAGACCTGAGGCGGGCGACGTGCTCCCAGGCAGGTAGATCACCTCGCTCTGCTCATGAGAAATCACGACTCGGCAAAAACCCCTCCCTGATGGGCCGTCCGCTGCGTAGTCAGGCGTGATATGTGCTCACTCACACGTACTACGTCTTTAAGGCTTCTGATCTATATTTACCCAAGTTTCCGACTGATTGTGACACTGAAAAATATCCTCCGTGAGTCATGAGGCAGGGAACCGGAGAGGGGAGGGAGGGAATGGGAATAAGACTGAAATCAGTTTAAAGAGGGATCAGTTGAGCAGGGTGGAAAGGAGACTAATTGAGCTAAAGGAGGGGTGGGGGGGGGAGAAAAGAGGATAAAAAAGGGATGGAGGAGAGCATGATTGAGAAGGAATAAGGTGGAGGAAGGGAGAGCAGTGCAAGGAGGCTCCTCATTCATTTGTATGCGTGCGACTGTGTGTGAATGAGAGGAAAAAGAAAAAAAGAAATGAGAGAGAAATTGCCGTGAGGGCGTGCAACATTATTCCTTCCCCTGCCCGCTTGGAAAAAAACCGCTGCAAATCCCAACACAGGAAGGAACAGTTTAAATGGCGGAGTTGCATGAAATGTAAAACATCTCCAAAGACCTGCATCGCATTTCTGCAGCGGGCGGTCGGCCAGTCGATTGTGGTTTTGCCAGCCTGGCGGCACCCAATCGCCCGTCACATGGGTGTAGTCCAGTTAGCGCTCGTCACCGCAGCATTACCATTCACCAGGCATATCCGAGAGTGCTCTTGCGTTCATGTGCGTCTATTTATGTGCGCATGTTCTCATGTACTCGCCACTGGGAGAGTTTATTGATCAGCTGGATGCCATAAAATAACTATTTTCTACTTAGCGTTCCCCTCTAACTGCAGCTGTTACTCTCAACTTCAGCTCGCAGTGCAAATCTGCACACCTCTAAACTCGCTAATTAACACGTCATATCTTGTTTGTTTAATCCGCTGGAAAAACAAAGTGTAAAAAAAGCACCTGTTGCAGTTTTGCAACCAGCATTGTTTAAGGGACAGATATGAGACATGAGAGGGAACCGATCTTTTTGTCTAACTCTTGGCCAGATAAGTGCATTTCCCAAAATGTCACGCTATTCCTTTTAAGAATCATGGAAAGCAAAACCGACTCTAATGATTCTGCTATTTACTGTCATCAAATGCACTTCTTACTCTGCCCCGGCTGAGGATAAATCGACTTCCCGATCAGGAACAGTGAGGGATTCAGCCTCTTGTTCAAAAACACAGCAGGACACTGACCAAGTGTGCCGGAGCCCAAATTGTCCGGGCTGTAAGGCCACTTTTCAGCTGGTTTGCGAAGTAATTTGGAGGCATTGTAGTGCCGTTGTATCTGCTGCGGAAGTGATGTGAGCTGGGGGAATTACTGCAGATCAGGCAGAAAGGAGCTGGATTTGTGTTGTGTTTTTGTATTAGACAGGCCCGGCCTTGTTAGAGAATCCACAAGGGCTCAGTGTTAAAAATTGGCAGAACCGTCGGACTCCTGATCGACCGCATTTCGCTCAGAAAGCAGGCGAGGAAGCTGACTTGAAAAAAAGCCTGAAATTTTTGCGATGAAGCTAAAGAGCGCTGATTGATTTCATTTGCCCAAAAATAAAATCAGTGATTAAACGGGGGGAGGGGGTCGAGGCAGCTGGCAAAGGAGGAGTTTTCGTTGAAGATACAAGAAAGCTCCTGTAAAAGTCTTATAATCCCAAAGTCCAAAAGATAGTTCTGACTGCATACACGTTATTGTTTGACTTCTTATCTGTGTAAATTTGTTATGTTGACCTTTAAAACATATTTATTAGAATCCTATTAAACAGATAAAAATGTCATCTCTCCTCTGCTGTACAACTGAAATATCATAGAGCTGTTCTGTGATTTACAAATTTTATATTTTATTGCAGATTTCTTTTTTTTGTTATTGACCTCCTAATCTGGGAACATTAAAAATAAGTAGCCTCTACGTTCATCCTTACCATAGTGTTTACAGTGCAATATATATATTAGTAATAAGTTTGAAGATGACTACTATAAATAACAGTTTGCTTGACTTTGTTTCAAATGAAAAACAGCCCTACATAAATACGGCCCAGTTCTATACTGCAGACTCCTCCACAATGTAAACATTTTGCTCTTTCTCCCACATACACTGTAAATCTAACATCTCTACCCTCCGCAACATTTGACCCACATGTCGACTCCCCTATGAGGTGCTTTATAGAAACATAGAAATGATAAATGATGTGATGTGTATCTCTTACCTTTCATTTAGATGACCCTCTCTCTAAGAACATTGCCATCTATTTTCTGGGTAACTCTTAAAAAGAGGTTACATTTTCCAGGTTTTCTGTGGTGTTTGGTGATGTTGTAATGTCTCGTGATACCAGATTGTGATAGTGCCACGTCACAGGAGTTGAGCTTTCGCTGCAGTCATCCGGTCAAAGTTGATGCCTTCTCTTTGTCAACCTCTCCCTCCTTTTTATAATTTTTTTTTCACTTCGCTTCTTGCTCTCCCTCCTCTATGACTCAGTTCTCTGATCTCACTCCCTCAAGGCAGAGGCAGGGATCATTTTTGTCTCTTCTGAGTGACCACAACAAACTTTGACCAGAACATTTCACTGGCATCAGCTGCCCAAGACAATAAACATGCTGTGCAGTGTCTCCTTGACTTTTCCTGTGATGAGCCAAACTCCTGGCCCTCTCGCACACTGCTCTCTGTGGCTAACATTTCACCGATAGTTCACTCACAGTGCCGGTATGAAGTCCACTGTTGGGTTAGCAGTGATTCCCAGCCAGGCGTCCTTGTACACCAGGGGATACCTCCGCCGCTGCCAGACGATGATATGACAAGATTGTGGAGGAGTTCTGCTAACTTTCAAAAACAAAGAGATAAAAGTTGTAAAAACACACATATTAAAATGTTGAGTAGGAAAATTAACAACCAAACAGTCATGAAATTGTTGCATTTGCAGTGGATAGCTTATGTACAGCGGTAGGTGGTTTTGACAGTGACTATGAACAGTATAAACAGCAAGCATAGATTGTGCTTGTCAGTGGAAATATATATATATGTATATAAATAATATATATATGTTCAACACTGTAATAAAAAACCCTTAAAATATATTGTTTAAACATTGTTTACAGAAATGTTATACTTATATTATAAGTATATTGTATTCAGATAAAAATATAATGTTTTTCAGATATATTGTATTGTTTACAGGTCAGTGGATATTTGTATTTTCCTAAACACACCGTGGTTACTATAGGTTGAGGAAAGTTTGATTTAAGATTTTTAAAGAATATTTTAAAGTCATTTTAAACATTTTAAATAGTTCCTGTGGGGACAATTTCCCCCACGTTTATTGTAAAACATGACATTCTCTTAATTGGGACATATACATGTGTTTTATTTATTTATAAGTTTATTTAGTCGTTTTTCACATACAAGGAATTTGTATAATAAACATATAAAATACAAGAAAAGATTTAGTTTTGCATGACAGAAACAAATCAGTTAAAAGGCGTTGGCTGAACAGCTGCTGTTATCAAGTATTTTGTCTTCTTTTACTGAAGCATCACATGACAGGAGAACAGCGTCCTGGTATTGGAGGTGGCGACATGACGGAGAACAGAACTTGGAAATAACCACCATTTGTTGATGGGTTTTTGGCTTCTTTCTGGGATTTTATTTCTCATTCTGCGTGTGGGATTTTACCATCCTGAATCTCATTATGAAAAACTAAATACAGCGGCCTTTATTGTATTGAATTGTGTTGTACCAGTTTTAGTCATGATATAAAATATTGGTTAAATAGCCATTTTCTGTTGAATTAACATTTCCTCATGTGTGCAGGATACAGTGATGGGTGTATTTAAAATTTTACAACGCAGTATCAGAAATAACAATGAATAAAATCCTAATTCCCATTAAGACATTGAAAAAACAATTAAGGCCTTATTTTTGGATTAATTTGTTCCATGCATTTTAAAAACTTTTTAAGGATATGTGGAAACCCTAATAGAGATATGTACTTTATTAATCCTGTGAGGTGAATTATTTTGTTGCAGTAGATAATAACTTTAAATAGATAACTAAAAGTAACAAATGCAAGGGTTAAATGTCCAGTTCTTAACACTGTCAGTGAACATAGTATGAAGGCATATATGACGCAACAGACTTAATCAATTATTTTGAGGGTTAGGGTTTTGTGACAATATCCACTTTGATGCACGCAAATGAGCTGAATAACGTCCTTTGTCAATTCAGTTTAAATCAACGCACTTGAGAGGTACTTTAGGTCATCTGATAAGGCTGTGAGGCAAACACTGGGTTAACTAATAGGAACTTATTCAAATACACAGGAAAAAAGGAAAAATAATCTGAATGTGTTGTCTTGTTAGATGGAGACACACTGATTGATCACATGTGGTCGAGTAGTTCTTGTGTAAAAGCGGGTTTAAAATGCGGTGCACCACGCAGTGAAAGGAAGGCCCACGTCAGTGTTCAACACGCACACAAAGGCATTTGCAACATGATATGAGCAATAAAGTCAGTTTCCGGCTTCAGACAAGTGATCTGCTAGGGCACTAGTTACCCATGATTAATGGCTGCTTTTAAAAACATGAGACTCCATAATGTGTAGAACAGCATGAAGCCACGCCACTCGGCCATGACTGATTGTTTTATTGTACACGCCAACCGGTGGCGCAGCTAATTAGCCGTGCTTAATTGTCGGTAACGTGTTCAGCTTAGAGACCCGGTGTCCAGGAGCTGCAGATATTTCTGAGAGATTAGCAGTTTGAGGGGCCAGTGAAAGGTGAGATTAAGACATTCCCTGCATGTTCCCTGCAAAATCGGCCTATTTCTGACCACTTAAATCATTTACATGTGATTACCTTCACTTCGCTGAGGCTCGCCAGTCGATCAAGTCGCATGTGAAGGAGGAAGGGGAAATGGCGAGCTCGGGTCAGTGGTCAAGTGTCTGATAGAAGCAAGAACATCGTCTGAAAACGAAACATAGCATTCTCATTATGTTGAAAGATCTGGTCCTGGCTCTCTATTTTTAGTGTGACCCCATTAATCAGCAATTTGAAGCCTGTTTGTTTGTAGATGTTTACAGTCTATCTATATGATTCATCATAATGATTCTCCATAATGTAATTTCATCATGCTGGTCTGGATAACTGTACTGCGGCTCTTCCTTTTTTTTTCTCCTGATTTTTGAGAGTGAGTTTACACTATGTGAAGTGCGTAACTGTCTACTGAACTTTGTTGGTGCTATTAATGGTCAACTTTTTTGTTATGTACATATGTGTTGAAATGAATCATGCTCAGCTCTGAAGACTTCCCACAAAAACCCACCTTACCACAGTTCATTTGCCCCATCCTTGCTAACTTGTTTTAAAATGCATCAAAACGGTAAATGAAAAGTGTCATGATAATCACAATTTAATACTTTCATTTTTCTAAATTTGACTCACATAATGTGTGACCTTGTCGCATTATGTCTCATGTTGTGATCATACACTATATTGCCTATACATTAGGGTAATTATCTAAAGCTCTAAGTGGATTAGGCGTAATCTTCTTACTGTACCATATTTAAGGATTTTCGCATACATGGATTGATAGCTACTGCCAAATCCGTTCAGGAAAGCTAGCAGCCTATCACTCAAAGCTGTGCTACCCTGGAAAGCTCACTGCTGCGTCAGAATTCAAACCGCCACCCCAAACGCCTGAAACACAGCAGCCATCACCGCTTGAAATTCAGAGGAAACTGGTGTGTTATTCAGTAACACAGCTGCCACAGATCCAGCTGCTGTGCCGCTTCGCCAAGTGAACTTTTGCAGCATGCGGCTGTTACATCACAAGGGGGAATTGGCCGCATCACAGAGTAAACTGTTGCATCACAGGACTTGGACCTGTGATTAGATCTGTTTCGCCAGTGAGAATTAGCTGGACACCTAGCATGCCTGAAAGGTCATGTTGCTATGGTCACCTACAGTCCAACAGCCCTGATTTAAACAGAAAACTGGAGCCATGCTTGATGCCTGCCAGCCAATGAGAGATAAGCCTTTTCTGTAGCCTTGGTGCCGTGGAACAGAGTATATCTGTTTGCACACATTTGTGTTCAGGACCACTATCATTAGCAGTGGAAACAGGAGGGTCAGATGGTCTCCCCGCAGGACACTGAGATGTGAGACTGAAGACAGACGTCAAGTTTCCATCCAAATTGAGCGCTAATTTTAAACACATTTCCAGAAATTAGATTAGAAATTATGCTAACGGGATATAAAGAGTTGGTTCATCGAGATAAAAAGCTGTTGGCAGTAACTTTCTCCAGCATTGTGGAAGAGGACGGTGCAACACTGATGCAATTAAAAGAGCACCAGTGACTATCAAATGAAAAGAAATTATGTGGAAAAAACAAATGTTTGTTTCATGCAGGAAAGTTACAGTCGCCTCCTTTCTTCGCACATATTGAGTGTTTTCATCTGGCGCCATTTCTGCCCGTTCAAGGCACGTGCTCCATGTGCGTCATCGTTTATAACTCTGTCTCCGATGTAATTTCAGTTCTTTATGACAAATGCTGCCTCATCACTGCGGCAGTCTCTTTGGTGCCTTGTAAGTCTATGTGTCTATGTGGGCATGGCACAAATAAGCGGCTATTACTGTGACTGTCCTTCCAAGAAAAACGAAAGCATCAGTTGTGTAAGCGAATGCCCAAAAACATATGTTTAGGTTTCAGTGACAAAGTCCTCAAGCAGGCATTGCAATTATGACTTGTCCATCTGGAGCACAGAAGGAAGTTATGTGACATTGTTAGAGCCACAAAGTCCACAAAGGGAGGCAGTCTGGGTGGTTTTGATGGGTGAGTCTACCGTCGGAGACTGCTTCCTAAAGACAGTTCACATTGGTTTCTTTTGACCATTAAGATGGCTGCATGGTCATCTCCTAACCTTAACCAAATGGCTATTACTGTAACTTTGACAACAATGGTGCCTTAATGTTATTGAAGTAATTTTAAGCTAAACCAACAATGATCTTTCCCTGACCATAACCAAGTTGTTTTTGTTCCTGAACCTCACCAAAACCTTAACTATAGGGCTGTGAGATCAGAAAGAAAAGTGATTTAAAACTGTTTGAAACCCTTGTCATACATTGCAGTCACAGCTGCCCGTCATTACGAAATAACGCTAAATTCAGCCGCTTTCAGCACAGTGAAACATCTCTATTCTGGGCTGAGATTTCACCTGGAAACAGGGGGTGGGAGGAATATCCAATAAACAGGGTAGAATTTTCCAACTTTGGGGGGGAAAAAAGCACGGAAGCTTCTGTAGTCACTGTTTGTAGGCTCACCTAGGTTTGTCTGGCAGGCTCAAGCTCAAGGACAGACAGATAAGAGGACACACACACACACACACACACACACACACAGACTCACTGAGCATACACACTCACACAAGTTTCCAAGACTAAATCAAATATTTATCAAATTCAGGGAAAAGTTAGAAAGGAATGAAACATTGCCTCATATATAAACACCTGCTGAAGAGTGGGGCAGTGTGTGCTGTCTATGCAGTATTCATTAAAGCAAGTGTCAGCTCCTCTTCACTTTCACCCGAGGGAGTGTATGTACATATATATGCTTTATCTTTGTACAGCGAGGTGTACCTATACGAACTGTACAAGGCATCCTCAGCGATAACAGGCCCCCATTAAGGATGCACGTCAGGTACTGTGCATGTAACCAACAATCAGGCGAGCCCTAATGGGATTTCACTTCCTGCAGTGTGTACACAGACTGTATAAACAATGTTAAATCAAGTGGAGATGAAAGCCAGCCACCTTATTTTAACTCTTTCTATGCCAGGGAGATAAAAAAAAAAAAGTTAACACTGCGGAGGATTTAGTGAAGCGAGAACCCACCCCACCCCCGCTTACTTCACCCAAGAGTGAAGTAAGGAGGGATAAACATGAACTCATTGACACATGATCATCGCAGTCACACACTACACCTCTCCTCCTATCTCCCCTTTTCCTTCTCCCTCTTATACCTCCCGCCGCCCCACACACGCGCTCCTCTCTCCTCCTCCCCCTCTTGCCTGCCCCTAAGTGTATCTCATTTTAGCATCGACTATCTGTAAGCCAAGAGCCGGTGTCACCAGATCCCCTAGTCCCGCAGAGTTTTTAGGAATGGCATGTGGTCGCAATTGGCAGCTTAACGGACGCCGACCACACAACTACAAACCAGGGGCTTTCTGGAGGCCGAGGTGGGTGAGCTACAGGTCGTGGCTTGTAACTTATCGACCCCGCCGTGAAGTCAAATTTAAGGCCTCACAGGAAGGCAGCTCCCCGGTGCATCCACCGTGGGAGGCGGCCGCGTCCAACAGGTGCACGCAGGTTGATCGGCAGTCTTGTGCTAGACAGGTGTTACTGTTTTGGATCACCCCTTTCTAACACTTATGCACACAGATAATGTCAGTGTTACTTCTCAGGTTTCAGAGGAAAGTGGCACAGGGAGGACCAGACGTTTCTTGGCAGCGACGGCGGCCTCAGCTCCCCCAACTACGCTGGCTATCGACAGCCTCTGCTGCATATGTGGGTGCGATCGCGTGTGTGTAATATATGTTTAAGCGCCTTACAAGCGTGCGTGCAGCATACCCGCCGCGCATTTATGCATGGCGGATCGAAAGGCGCATTTGTCGTGCAATACCCGCACTTGCAAATGCACACATTTTCATTCGCGGTTCGTCCCTGGCACACTGTGCAAGATTTAAAAAAAGAAAGAAACACGCACAATTTATGGCTCTGGCTCTGTGGGCGTGTGTGCTGCAGAATGTCAATGGGAGTGGCAACATTAAGTGGGAATACACAGTAAAAGGTCAAGGTGGACACAGAGACAAGGGCAGGAATACTCGATCGTCACTATTACTTTGGTTCCTCCTTTTTCATTTTTCTTCCTTTTCCCGTCAGTGTTACGATATAAACACATCCTTATTTTTTTGGGCTGAGTCACCCCTATTCGGTTTATCCTTTAAACCACTTCCTGCACTACTTCTCTTTTTTGCTGTTTCCTTTATTGTTCTTTTGTCCTGTCATTGCCGGCTGTTAGGGTTAGGCCTGGCTGTTCTTTATCGATTCATTTATCACCTAATGTCTCCGCCCCACTTGCACTCGTTGAGCAATAACTCAATTTCTCCATCCTCCTCGTGCCCTCTGTGTTCTCTCTCCTCCATGCTCTCTCCATTACTGTTTTACCGACAACTTCCTCCTCTGAGCTTCACTCATTTTTGTTGAAACTGTGTGTTGAATCAGACATTGATGGAAATCTGGCCTTCTAAATCACAAAGTTTATTACTTTTTAGCCACAGCAACAACACAGCTCTATGGTGGTCCCGTGATTTTTCCTCTAGTGCCATCATGAGGTTAATATTTGCTGCTTTAAATGGATTGCAGGACGAACTGGATGCACAAATTTATGAATGAGCATGAGCTATAATAACTTTCATAAGCCCCTAATACGTCATCCAGGGTCAGCATCATGTCAGATTTTCAATTTGTCCAATGTTTTGTTTTAAGAATTAATACTAGCAAGCCAATGATTTTCCCTTTGGCTTTATCTGTGCTTAAGTTAAGCGCAGATTACTAAATGTTAGCATGCCAAACATTGGCACATTTGCAGCGTCACCATGAGCACGTCGTCAGCATGCTGATATTAGCACTGAGCCCGACTCACCACTGTGGTAGGTGCAGCCTCACACAGACACTAGCATGGCTGCAAGACTCCCACGTCTCTCTCCATCCATCCCTCGGAAAGGCAGGAGGAAAAGGCCAGTTATAAAGGAAGGCAGAGCAGAGCAACACAGGCCAAATATAACTCAAGAGTTGTGGCAGTGAAAATGGAATGAGAGCAAGACACTCTTTCTTAGAAAGAGGACTACAGCAGGCTACGAAACATTTTGAAACATTTCACATCTCCCCAGTGTCATTTTTCTTACCTTGCATTGATTTTTAAGCGCAGCAGCATATATGTACTATTTTTAAGATGTTCCAGTTAAAATACTTTTTATAGCTATTCATGCAGTTGAGGGATTCCTCCTACCCCCACCCACATCCTTAGCCCTCGTTCTCCTGCAGACGCTGGCATGGGCCAGCAGAAACACAGATATGCGCGCTCACACGCATACGCTGACATACATACATACACAGAGGTAACCCAGTAATTAGGGCTACTGTAATTGTGACTTTGCATTGTAAACTGGCGGGGCAGTGTTGCCAGGGAAGGTTTGTTGACTGTAGGATTATGACAGGGAACTTAAATGGTATGTGTTTATCTACATTCTGCAGCGGTGAGAGCTGCCGTCTAAAATATCCACCAGGTTCTCGGTAATGGTGTTGGCTCGGGCTGTAAAGTTCAGTGGTCATCATCATCACCGTTATCATCACTGTAACTGGCATGTTTTTGTCTGATGTGTTACAACGCCGGGAGGAGGCCGCTGGACGTGAATTAAGCTGTTCATGTGACATACTTTTGATTGTGTAATGTTTGTTTGTTTCCTCTGTTTAGCT
Organism: Terapon puta; assembly: GCA_028564955.1. Lineage (NCBI taxonomy): Eukaryota > Metazoa > Chordata > Actinopteri > Centrarchiformes > Terapontidae > Terapon > Terapon puta. The sequence continues at coordinate 12,847,370 of JAOXYL010000036.1, read as the reverse complement.
TCAGCTTTTGTCTACAGTAATGGCAGGTTACACGTGGTAAGTGCTAATTCTTATAAGACTGGTCCACAAAATACGTAAAAGAAAAGACTAGACAGCATTACAGGGGCTTACTTTTAAGTCCATTAAATATTATTTTTTGGTTACAGTCTAAGGCAAGGGTTTAAGCCTAAGATTTGAACTGGGCAAGATTAATACCAGACCTAGATGTCTGCTTTAGAAGACAAATGCATTGGACAGAGACATTGTGCAACTGTTAGGCTCACATCTGAACAAATGTTATTTCAAGTTAGCTCACAGTGCTGGGTCCTTTAAAAAGCTTTGAGACAGAAACTTCAAGTAGCACAAAACAAACTGGCGAGAATCATGTTGGTTCTTACAGCTTCACTGGCTTCCAGTGCCGGGCCGAGCTCCTCACATTTAATTGAACATTGTGTTTAGGATTATCCACGGAAGGGCTGTGAGCTATTTCTTTATTTTAAGAAGGTGAGGGAAGCCTGCAGACCTAACAACAGAGCCAGTGTAGTAAACTTAAGTTTTACTAGATTTTGAGTGAGAATTGCTTCCTGCATACAGAGTAAGGAATGAATTTAAAGCACCTCCGTTAAATTAGAAAGAGGTCAAACTGAACTAGATCGTGCTTCTTTATAAGCTCTTGGTATGTTCTCTATAATGTATCTTTGCATATCAAAGTTGCTTTACAACTTTTGTGTTTTTATATAATTTCTTTCTGGGGTGATTTTA
>JAOXYL010000036.1:12797812-12814159 GCA_028564955.1 Terapon puta | reverse complement strand
CTACAAAAGCATGGCCCCACAACAAAAAATCAAAACCTGACTCTTATTGGGTATGCTGTCTTACTAAAATGGCTTATTAGTGCTTTAAATGATAACTATTTGTTACATCTGTGCTGTCAAAATGTATGCTGGGGCAAGCCTCTGTTCCAGTTATAATACACAAATTTCGGTATTATCTATCTATCTATCTATCTATCTATCTATCTATCTATCTATCTATCTATCTATCTATCTATCTATACTGAAATTTGTACATTATAACTGGATTTCTTGACTTAGAAATTAGACATTTATGGTACATACACAGAAATGGATATGCATACTCTTTAAAAAAGGATAACAGGTGGGCAAGGCATATATATATATATATATATATATATAAATAGCAAATATGAATATATACCACATTATGAGAAAAAAATGGGGAAAAAATTAAAATGACAGCACGACAGTAGCGTAACGGTTCGGGGCAAAGGAGGCTGAAGTGAATATGATCATTTCAACAGGTAGTTACGCAAAAGGTAGGTGGAAGTGCAATTAAGACTGACAGGTAGAAACAGGCAGCCTTATATATGAATGCGGGCTATATTAAAGTCAAGTCCCCCGGAGACACTGAAATGAATTTTAATGCAGTGTGTTATTGTTTTCACTTAATTATTATGCTAACGAGGTTTTCATGCGCCACCCCTGGATTATAATTCTACCCGGAAGCCTGGCAGTGTAGGAATTTCCGGTGACGTCAGGGCGTCAGGACTCCATTAGAGCTGCAGCTGTTTTGAGAGAAACAACAACAAAAAACGGGCGAACTGACAGCAGCTTCACAGTGACAGTCCGCTCCGAGCCCCGCGACGAGGCCTCAAACCTGGAAGCTTAACTCTCATTTCCCACCCGGAGCTCCGCCGGCTTCTAACCACGGCCGCTCTCGGTGAGGAAACTCTGGCCTCCGCTTCCTCCTCCTCCGACTCGGACACCGGCGGAGCGTCGCCGCCCCCGCGGAAGAAGCACCGAGCCTCGGCGGCGGAGGGAGCAGGAGAGCCCGGGGCTTCAGCAGTCGTAACAGGCCTCTCTGGAGTTGTCTTAGGACTTGCCGCACACTCCCAAGCCACCTCCGCCATCCACTTTAACCGAAGCGTCGTCGGCAACCTCAGCGGCAGCATGCAGGCAAACGGGGCAGGACAGGGGCAAGAATCCTCGGAGCTCTCCTGCCTGAACAGCGCGCAAAACGGGGAGTCATCCTCGGCCGGCGGAGCCCACTCCAACGGGCTCCTCTCCGGCGCGGACAACGGGAACAGCGTCGGTGCCAGTAACGGCTCCTCAGCCGGGCCCGGCTCGGGGACCTCGGCTTCCTCCACGGCCTCAGGCTCGGAGGTCGGCTCTCTGAAAAAGAAGAAGCGGCTGTCGCAGGCGGAGGAGGATGTCATACGATTAATAGGGCAACATCTCCACGGACTGGGGCTGAAGTAAGTTAACTCAAAGTGGAGCTTTAGCGCATAAATCCACACACCTCTACACCATAAAAACCCGTCAACCCCGGACATTTCAAGTGTGGCCGATCTGTCGCTGCTGCTGTTTTGGCGTGTAAGTGGCAAATAGCAGCTGGTAAAAGCCCTGTTAGAGCGCTTGACAGACACAAACATGGGGGGATGGGGCATTTAGCTCGGCAGCTGGTAGAAAGAAGGGGTCCATCTTGCACAATAACACTTAGCTCCACGGCTAACAGCAGTGTGGTGATCGCGGATCCGTGTCCTGACATTAAAAACCCTTCATGGAAACACAAAACACGGCGTGTCATTTGGCTGTTTTACGGCTTGATGTGTTTTTTTTCGTAATGCCAGCAGCGCCGTGATGCCTTAATTAACGTTAACGGATATGGCACCGGGTAAAAAAAAAGCATTACATCATCTTAACGTTGGTAACGTTCAATCAAGCTTGTTGTGGTTTGGAAAGCGAAAAATGAAATGTCATGACAGTGGAGGAAACTTGATTTAGCTGCTCTTTAAGTGCACAGGCAGGATTGTTTTATTTTGCGCTTGCGTGGAAATAAAACTGCGGAGGAATTATTAATGTGTTTTATCCTCATTTTCCAGCTTGGATTTTTTGGGATACATTTATATATGTTATTTTGTGGGAGGCTCATTATTAGGCTATGAAAACTGTTATTTTTTTGTATTCAGAGTTCAGCCCTTTGCATATCTTGAGCTGTCATCCGGAGCTTTTTCTTTTGTCAAATTTAATTGTGATTTCACACAGCTACTTAATGGGCTTGACAGCTTTCCAAGCTGGGCTGATATCTTCATTTTGCTGTCACTGTCACCGTGTCAGAGCAACGTGTCAGTCAGCCACCAACAGAGGCGTGCATTTACGTAAAGGCAGCACCGTGGGCCACAGTTGCTCCTGAAATGAGCAGAATCGGTCTGTTTCATGGCGGCTGGAAGAATGCGCTCTCTACCAGCTGTTTCAGATGGATGCGCTGTGTTTGGATCTAATTATAGCATAGTGGGGGTTTCGAGAAACGTATGTCTAGCCCTCCTCTCCTTCTTCCAAGAGCCCACTGTCGGACGGCCCGGCATCCGCAGATCCCCGGCATCCAGCTGAGAGAGTGAAGCTTCCATTACAAAGCATTATAAAAGATAGCCTGACATGGCTGTGTTTACAGAGAGGGTGGGTCAGGGGTGGTGGGGGTTGTGGTACATGGCTTTGCCTGGTATGAAACAGAGCCCCCACATTTCGGCTGGGGAAATGCATGAGACATCAGCAGCCAGCCAGATGAGAGGCACAACACTGAGCTGCTGCGCCACTCCATTGATACCTGAGAATGATGTCATCATGCTGAAGGTGTCAGCCACCTCCATCCCCAACCCACTTTCATTATATCACACACACGCGCATCCCAGTAGATCTGTTAGTGGTGGGGGAGTGTGTTTAGCGGAGACGTGGTGGTGTTTGGACAGATGGCCACAGTTCATGGTTGACAGGCTGAGAGGATGATGTCAACTGCAGCGCGTGTTAGCGAACCTCCTACTGTCCGCAAATAATGTCCGGCTTCCTCCAGACATTGTTGGCCTTCGTCCTATTGTCAGCCCCTGACGTTCATGCTAAAATTATTGTTGTAGATTTCCAACTCACCTGTTTGCTACCCTCGTGAGCAGAGCACAGTAGCAATAGTGAAAGATTATTAAAGAATCAAGTAAAGTTGGATAATCTGCCAAGAAATGCCACTTCATTTAATCACATGCTGACTTTTCAACAACATACCGATGAGCTCGCCCTGACTGGGCTCTAAAATATCATCTATATTTGATTCTTAGATTTAATTAGTCATTTTTAAAGCCATTATAATTATCCTCCCTGTTCTTTTTATTCCATCTGTCTCGTGTCTCCATGTCAGCCTAACTTTGTCTGCCTCTCTGTCTCTGTAGTCAGACGGTGGACTTGCTGATGCAGGAATCAGGCTGCCGACTGGAGCACCCTTCAGCTACCAAGTTCCGCAACCATGTCATGGAGGGGGAGTGGGACAAGGTTGGTCCTTTGTTACCATGGTTACATAATACAGAGCACTATGATATGCAAGGAATCGGTGACCTTCCTAGTGATCTGTTGTACTGTACTGCATATCTTTGCAGATCCCCTCATATGACCTAGCAAATGAGACTCCTTTTGGGAAACTTCAGAGTACATCATTTTATTAAAACTCTTTATCTGTCAAGCACAGAATTCATGTATTTCTTGTCATGAATCGAATTTGTCAGAACATCATTTTAGCTGCTTACAATAATGAATATTTAGAGCTCAGGAAAAAAGTCTGACTTGTGGAGACTGAAAAGTGTCTGGTCAGCCTGCTGGTGTTGACGGATTTATGGTAGATTGAATCTCCTCCTTGTTGTAATTATGTCTTCTGAAAGATCCAGCGTAGCATTTTTTTATCGTCTTTGTGACAAAATAATAAAGCACAACTCCCGTTATGTGCCCATTTAATTTATGAAAAGATGAAAATGAAGGTTTACCCGAACACCCAAAGCATACCAGTGTGTTACTGCAGGATGTTATGAGTGCCTTTGAAAACATTTGGTTTATATTGGCACATTTAAATCAACACTCTCAGTGGTATTACCTTGTTCTCGCTGCAGAGTAACTCTCATTCCAGCATTTTAGGACCGATGTTGTAAAGACACACATCTTATTAAAAAAATTGATTCCTCTGGAGTAATGAACCCATGTCAGAAGCACTGGATGGAAAATTAACTCTAGCTTTCAGCCAAATAGTGGTGCCTTTTTGGATGTTTTGCACTCTCTATAAACCAGTTGTAAACCAGCCACTCATTTCACATGTCTCTATTCCAGAAATTGAGTTTTTTTTTTTCCAGCAGGCAAAATAACAAAAGAGACCAGTATTTTATGTGAGAAATTCAGGCATTATGTTTTATAGTTATGATCACAGTAAATGGACATCTGCTTCATTCTCAAAGCCTCTTACTCTTTACTCATCTTAAACAGAAAGAGATCATGAGATTATGTATATTACTGCTCGTATGATTACCTTTTTTTCTTTCTCCTGCGCTTGCATGGAAACTGCTGAGCTAACCATTTCTCTCTCTGTCTCTCCCCTCCATCACCCTCCTTTTGTTTTGGCCCAGGCTGAGAATGATCTCAATGAGCTGAGAGCACTGATGCATTCTCCCAACGCTATTGTGGTAAGCGCCCCCTTTCCCAAACCTGAACCGGGCGGAATGACGGCTGCTCAGTTAGGAAGCACAGATGGAAGTTCTAGAACCGCATCGCTACGGTGCCGGTCTGCAGGTTCTCGTTGTGGGATACTGAAAGATAAAATGTTCTGGATGAGCCCTCATAAAGCGTAGTGGCAGGAGCAGACGCTATATTAGATTTAGGGTATGACTGAATGATTGTGCTGTTTTTAAGAGAGACGTTGTTCGCTATTGCAGCCATGTTTTCGCCTGTCTTTATATTGATAAAATTTGTGAAATTTTAATTAATACATGTCATGTAAATGAAACCCTGGTGATAGTTCTGTTAGTGTTAGCTGATGTTAACCTGTTGCAGATTGTATTGGTGTGTGTGCCAGCAGATCAATAACAACAATCCATAACAATTGAATAATTGCAATAGAGAAACACCAATTCTCAATTATGTGGACAGCACTGACAAGCTTATTTTTGTGAATGTGGTATTGATGCCACAATATATTTCACACTGGTAATAAAGGAGCTATGCATAGCTAGAAAAAGTATACATTTATAGTGGATGGCAAAAGAAATTCTTACATTTTTAGAAGACTTTTTAGAAAACTTTTGTTTTCTCTTAAAATGAGCAGATTTGATTAAAGTCTCTTCATCTTATGCTGTTTCATGTTAACACAAAATGATAAAAGCACATGTATACTAATAGCCCAAATGGTATAATATGAATATTCATATGATGGCACTTCATTAAATCTACAGTATACTCATACAGTAATAGTTAGGAAACAGAACTTGACTCTGGCTTATTATCCCTCAGCTAGTATGCTAATTATCAGACAAGATGATGTTTCAGAAATGGTCCCGTGTTTCTCAGACAGACTTTTGATACAGGGCAGCTGCAGCGCCTGACTAACTGCCATTACCAGTTGGTTTATTGAGATAATGGCAGTAGCTGTTGATATTCAGCTGTATGTACAGTGTGAGTAGCCATTTTAGGTCTTTGAGCAGTAGCAGATTGGTGTAGTTATTGTCAACATGACTCTCACTGCAGTTCGAGTAGGCAGGTTACTAATATCACAGGTTTAGTTGGAGACATTGGAAATGTCTGTTTGTCTCTGCTTTCTTTGTAGATATTTGTGGGCGGGTGTTTTCTCGACTTTATGTGTAGTAAGTTAAACCGTACTTGTCAGGGCTGCGGCTGCTACTGCATACCTTAGATAAGACGGAGACTCTTAGCAGCGACTGCTTGCCAGTGGTCTTCAGTATGAAGGAAGTGGGCTATTGATGTTGACATTACCATGTCTTGGCAAATCTATAAATATGCTCTGATATCATCTAATATGCTACCACCATTTTGAGTCTTGGTGGCAAATGATGGCATTCATTTCACACAAGTATTTTTATTATATGATGTTTTATTTGTACTGGCAGTATTCCTACAAATGTGTAGCTTTTTATGTCCTTCTATAGTTGTGCAGACCAGCTGTTGTTGGAGCAGTGGGGGTTGAAATCACTTCATATCAGTGTCAAAAGGAAACCTGATGCAGCAGTTTAAGCTTATTAGTATTTTTTTCCTCCCCCCCTACTCTTCAGTTTTTATAAACTCCCCTATCTAATCCCTTGTCGCTTTTCTTCAACCCAGCGTATGAAGTTCCTGCTGCTGCAGCAGAAGTACCTCGAGTATCTAGAAGATGGCAAAGTCCTGGAGGCTCTGCAGGTGCTCCGGGGAGAGCTGACGCCACTCAAGTACAACACAGATCGCATCCACGTACTCAGCGGGTACTGTTACAAGTTTAATATTGCATCTGTCTCCTAGCACTTGTCAGACAGTTCGCCCTGTGTACATAAATGCACACCAACAGTCTCTGTAATTACTAACTATACAGCTCTCACTACTGCTGATGAGCCAACTGTAGGTCCTGACTTTCAGACTTTTTATTGGAGGCTGGTAAGTCATTAGAATAGACACAGATCCATTTGAATCCTCAGTGAAAATAACATTTTCAATGGTGTAGTATTTTCAAATTACACTATAGATTGTGGGGTAGTATGTTTCTTTTTATTTACAAACAGATGGGGAAAATGTGACAGTAACTAGGAGGCCTTTCAAAACTAGTTCCAGTATTTATCCTCAATCTTTGTCCCAAAATGCACTAACATGGATTGATTTCATGGTATTTTAAAATCAATAGCTTACATCAGTAGTCTTCATTGATTTTTGTTGATAATTCACTTCTCCAATTAACATATTAAACATAAGCAAATAACTTATATACAATAATTCTGCTCTTTCAGTTAAGGTATGATTGCATGATTGTGTTTCAGTAGCTATAGGCTTGTCTATCCATGTTGTGATCAAGAGATAGTGCCTCTCCTCTCAGCATGCACATTCCTCTGATCCATTATCCAATCCATTAGTGTACATTGATCACTCAACACTACCTACAGCTCTGTGTCTTAACAGCGTTTCAGTCAGTTGAAAGAATAAATTAGCGATTTGTCACTTGAGTTTGGAAAATCAGTTGGCTGTATCCGAATGTGTCCTTGGCCCACTCATAACATTTCTGTCAGCTCATTACTAAAACAATACCTGCATGGAATACCCTGTGTTTTCAGGCTGTATATAATTCTGTAAATTAAACATTAAAAATGTAAACCCTGAATTCAACATTTGTTTTACATTAAATCTATATTACTGATTCCCACCACTCTAATCACTGGCATCTTGTCAACATGGACGACATGTCTGATAATCTTATCGTGTATGTTATCATTCCTCATGTGTTTGCTGTTTTGCTTGAGCTGTGTGCTCTTGTCTTCCTGCAGGTACCTGATGTGCAGCCACGCTGAGGATCTTAGGGCAAAGGCAGAATGGGAGGGCAAGGGCACCGCCTCACGCTGCCGACTGCTGGACAAATTACAGAGTAAGGAAACACGTCTGTACATTGACCCTGCAGTGTTAACACACACACATCGCATGACTACATCGCTGCTGCACTCATAACCCAGGGTCAATTCATGTGCTTTTATCTGTCCTTGTAGCATACCTGCCACCCTCTGTGATGCTGCCCCCTCGGCGGCTGCAGACCCTGCTGCGGCAAGCGGTGGAGCTGCAGAGGGACCGCTGCCTCTATCACAACACCAAGCTGGACAGTAATCTGGACTCGGTCTCTCTCCTCCTCGACCATGTCTGCAGCAGGTACTGTGTGTGTAGAGTGCTTTTCAGGCCCCTGGAGGCCTCAGTGTTAAATTTTCATACTGCAGCATCTGATATAAATATATCAGTTGACTTCCTGTTATAAAACTAAAATGTTGAGGCACATGCACTGAAAGCCATGTTTTGTGTTTCCAAGTAGCAGCAGTCTGGTATTCTGCATCAGATATCTTGTCTCATTTGCCCTCTGTTTTATGTCAACATCTTACAATGCTATTATGACTGCATTAAGGTTGTTTCAAAAGTATAAACCTTTACAATGGTCTGTTGTATATTTGATGTGACTGACTGCAACATGTTATGATATGATCAACAAAAGGTACGAACATTGTTGCTGACTTGCCCAATGAAGATTTTACCCTTTGGCCTTTCTCTGTGTCACAGGAAGCAGTTCCCCTGTTACACCCAACAGATTCTGACAGAGCACTGTAACGAAGTGTGGTTCTGCAAGTTCTCAAATGATGGCACCAAACTAGCCACTGGCTCCAAAGACACTACTGTCATAATTTGGCAAGTGGACCCGGTGAGTGTGAAAAATGCCTAAATAAACACATGCTGCCTCTTTTTTTTTATGACTGAGTCCAAAACTAAAATTACTCTGCAGGAATGTCGTGGTCAGGGCTTTTACATTTACAGGCAGGTTTGTCTTGGCCGCAATATTTTATTTTGGAAATTCCTATGTTAAACCCATATGTGCATATTTTCTGCTTATAAACATGTGTAGCTCTGTGAAGCACTTACTGTTTTGGTGGTGAGAGGATTTCTACAGAAATACGCAAGTTAACACTCTCAGATTTATTACTGAGAAATAAACATGGTCCTCTTCTCTACATCTGTACTCTCTTTCTGTGAAGGTAACCAGCACTGGTTTTAATATAAATCGGAAAGTCTGTTCGCCTGTTACAATAAGGACCCCGGGACAAACATCCATCCATTCACAAAAGTGGCTTCTCCTCCAGATTCTTTTATGTTGGCTCAGACTAAGGAAAGACATTACTAAGGACTTGTTTGAATTTAGTACCTGATAGACATGAGAAGAAAAATGTATTTGTCACAGTCTGAACTCGGTCATACCTTGGGGAGCAGTGTGCACTTGTTTGACCTCATTATCCTACCACCAGCTCAGATGAGGGCTCAACCGTCAGCGCTTCTAAATGAGTTTTATCACAGTTATCTTTATCCTTTCTTTGTGCAGGAGAGCCACCAGTTGAAGCTGCTGCGAACCCTGGAGGGTCATGCATACGGCGTCTCCTACTTAGCCTGGAGTCCCGACGACACCTACCTGATCGCCTGTGGACCTGACGACTGCTCTGAGCTGTGGCTCTGGAACGTTCAGGTAACATTTTTGCTCGCAATTTTCAGACCGCATTGTCTTTTTTTTTAGCTTTACATAATCCTATACGTGCGATAACTAACTGTTTCCATATGCGAGCTGAGTTCTGTGTTGTGTGAATAGCACGGGGACAGTGTGTACAAAAGCATTGATCGGTGATGCCAAACACTCTCAACACGTCTCATTCAAATTCAGTAAAGCGCTGGAGAAGAAAAACATGCCTTAAGCCTCCTGTAGATACTGTGTAGGCTGTGTGCACTCAGTGACCTCTCCTCTTCTCCATCCTTGTCCCTCCCCTCTCTTTTCCCTCTATTCACCCCTCCCCCGCTCTTACTTAATGTTTCTTCTTGCTGCCTCCCTTCCCCCCCCTATTTTTCTCTCCTCCTCTGTTTTTCCCTCTGTCCCCACCGATCCCTTTCACGACCAGACGGGGGAGCTGCGGACCAAAATGTCCCAGTCCCATGAAGACAGTCTGACCAGTGTGGCCTGGAACCCTGATGGCAAACGCTTTGTTACCGGAGGGCAAAGGGGACAGTTTTATCAATGTGTAAGTGGCTGTATTTTCATCAAACACTATTGTTGTTAAGTACCTCCAATATCTGCCATATCAGCCATTGCTGAATGTCTGGCATGTTTTGAGGGCACAGGAAACTTGCAGGGGATTGGGGGTGGCACTGTATGTAAGTAACTGCATGTGTTGCATCTGTTTTGTGCTGCACTGACCTTAGACTGGCAGCTTAAAGATAATTGGTTCTTTCTGCGTATTGATTTTTCAGACATGAACCCCATGAACCCATAAGAATATGTCTTTTATCACATGTTGCTGGGAATGTGGTTTATGCACGTGTTTTGTAGATGAGCAGGTCTCTGTGTAGCTGTTGACAGTTGTTTTACTTTTACATGTTATTAAAAGCTGTAGGAGTGCAGAAATACCTCTTATGACCATATTATACTAAAACAGATGACCCAATAAGGCACAATCAAATTATGTGTTTAGAGGTAGGAAAGCTGTTTGGCGCCACACAGTGTTTCACTGTGTTAGTGTCCAAATAGAAGGAAAGCGCTACTGATTGGTCCTCATGTTAACTAATGTTTCCACACTATGCATCACCCATGTTTTCACCCACTTCTGTCAAGAATGCGAGATGAGGGATCTGCTGTCTGTCTGTGTTGTCAGGACCTGGATGGTAACTTGTTGGACTCCTGGGAGGGTGTGAGGGTGCAGTGCCTGTGGTGCCTGAGTGATGGCAGAGCAGTGCTGGCCTCGGACACCCACCAGCGTATCCGGGGGTACAACTTTGAGGACCTTACGGACAGAAACATGTAAGTGTCCCCTGCTGTAGGCAGAGGTGAAATTACTTGGTTTAAAATACAGAGTTTTCCTTGTGACTGCCAGCTAATATTTAAAGCCCCTAACAACACAGTGTTTGAACTTAATCTACCTGATATCTCTCCTCGTCTCTTTTCTTAGCATTGATTACCCATAAATCCCAGCTTGACCTACAATTTCATGTTAAGATAAATTTGTAGCAACAGATTGTGCAATAAGTCAAAGTGTGACTTTTGCATGCTGTTGAATTGTAAGTATACAGTCCTGAAGTTGCCAAGATATCTACATCAGTTTGTATATTTGCATTTTCCAGTTTAGTGCCTGACTGCCTGTATCTTGTTTTCATGTCCTTTACAGAGTTCAAGAGGACCACCCTATCATGTCTTTTACTGTTTCAAAGAACGGAAGATTAGCTTTGTTAAATGTAGCAACTCAGGTAGGCTCCCCAGCCACTGCTGTCTATAGTAATGTCCTCTAAAGCTAAATTCTACTTTGTTCTCCTAAACAATTTGCAGGACGTGTTAACGCTTATTCTTATTCTGCAACTTTTTATAGGGAGTGCACCTGTGGGACCTTCAGGACCGGGTGCTGGTGAGGAAGTACCAAGGTGTGACCCAGGGCTTCTACACTATCCACTCCTGCTTTGGAGGACACAACGAAGACTTCATTGCCAGTGGCAGCGAAGGTACAGAGAGCAAAACACAAAGAGAAATGCTGTATTTAGACTGCCCCTGCTGACAGGTTTTCATCTCATTCTGCGCAGTTTAAGGTTGATTTCTTTCTTCATCTCACGTTGGCAGTGATTGTTAAGTGATTGCTTTGCAGTAAAAGATATTTTTTGTATGATCTGTAACAATTTGATATATTTACTTCCAACTGTTTTGTTGCCTTCGTCGTCCCCACAGACCACAAAGTGTACATCTGGCACCGACGCGGTGAACTTCCCATTGCTGAGCTAACAGGCCACACACGCACCGTTAACTGTGTGAGCTGGAACCCGGCCATCCCAGGACTCATGGCTTCCGCCTCAGATGACGGCACAGTTCGCATCTGGGGTCCTGCACCCTTCCTCGACACACAAGAGGCGGACGGACTCAATGGTAAAACAACCACATTTCGCCTTGTTAGCTCTGTAGGTTGTATTTACTTGCTGATGTTCACCATATCTGCAGTTTTATAGATATGGAAATGTTTCTGTTGCTTCTCCTTAGGTTTAATCACTAAAATTATAGTTTCAGCTTAATGTTCTGTAGAGAATTTGGGGTGAGCTTTTTGGTTAAATGTTCCCTTTGTGTTTAATGCCCCTGAATTACAGATCACATCTCTAATTTGAATGTCTTCTTTCCTCCTCAGAGAACTGCAGTAACATGGACAGTTGATGGTCACTCATGGGCCAGATGACATCTCTTCTTTAACAACAATCCAAGAATCCCAGAGTAAAACTAAATCTGAACGGGCGAATAAAATCTAACACCGACCTAAAGCAAGTCAAGAATAACAAACAAAAGCCACAAGACAAAAGAGAAAAACAAAAGTGAGAAAAATTTGTCTCCTGACTGGCCTAGACAAAATGGTGGAGTGGATGTCGGACACTCTGAAAATTCAGGTCCTCATCCAAAAACCTGATCTTGACCCAGAGGAAAACCAGTCAATGCCCAGCGGGATACGACCGCCATCCAATGGTGAGCTGTTACGGCTGTTCTTCTCCTCCAACTGACCTCCAACCAACACCCCCCTCCCATCTCGTTGCATGGTCACCAGCCATGCCAGGTCCTCGCAGAGTTTCCCGGGAAACCCACCTCCACCTTGAGCTCGGAGCGTCACATCCCACGATGCCTCCAGACAGACACCGCAGACCAGCCGTCTACTCATTGGACTACATCTGTCTGCCTGTTTGTCTCTCGCATTACCTGTATAATGTCTCCATGGACATTGGTGGGGTGTTGTTGGGGGAGGACGGTGCATAGGGGGGATATAGCAACTCTTCTGTATGTATGTTTTCCTCTTCCCCCACTCTCTTGCTATATTCTCCGCATTCAATCTGTTGGACAAAGGCTGAAAATCCACCACGAAAAACACTGACGACCAGCTGACAAAGAACACGTAAAAAGGCTATGCTAAATGTTGGAGTTTTTTTTATGATAGTCATAGCGTAATTCTCATTTAAGAGGTGAACCTAGAAGCTCAAGTAGTGCCCGTGGAAAGCTTTAGTGTGAAGATTCCACTTTTTTTCTCAACATTAGGAAAACAAACTTTTTATTCCTTAATTTAACTTCTAACAAGGACAGTAACGTCTCCAACTGACAGCCCACCCCCCTCGCAACCCCCCTCTGTCGAGCTAGCTATCGCACAACTCCCATTACACCTGCCTAAGAGGAGAAGGACAGAGGGATTCGCAGTTCACATATCAACAGTGATGAAGGGGAAGGGGATTAAGACGTTGTTGGTGAGGTGGGGGTTCCCTCTGTCAGGACACATGCTATGACCTCTCTCAGAAGACATGCTTTCAGATGTGAAAGAGCTCATGTGCAGCGTATATTGCACACCGGCGACTGCTGTCCCTCCCCCTGTGTGTGTGTGTGTGTGTGTGTGAGAGAGTGTGAGAGTATGAGTGAGTGAGTGGGAGCGATTATGCATGCACACATTAGTGAGAGTTGACATTTGTGGGTGCAGGTTTAATTGGCGCGTGTTTTTTTTTTTTTTTTTTTTTTGTATGTGTGCTCAATTCACACCAGCAGATCTACCACAGCCCCTCCCCTGCCCTCCCATCCCGCCCCCTACACTCCTAATCCCATAGAAAAATTGTAAAGAGGATTTTAAACCATTTCTAAGTTATCCAAAGCCCCATAGGGACCTCTATCTGTGGAACAAAGAATACTTGAGAGCCATTTTGTAAAAGAAAAACTTTTCTTTAATCCGGGGCTTTAATTTTTACATTAGAATTTTTTTCTCCTTGTGGCATTCAAACGGCACTGAGTTATTGGCGAAGAATCTTTGTGTGGAAGGGGGGTGGGGGGGGGTAAAGGTAAATTTAAAAAGAGCTATTTGAATGAGGCATGTTTCAAAAGGCTGTAAAATGTTGTGTTTATTAGCAAAGGGTCATTTCATATGAGAAGTTAACAATTGTGATTTTTGGATGAGTAGTTAGAGAAAAGAGGCACCAATAACTAGAACCACTCTCTGAGCCCACATTGTTAGGGAGTGTCGTTGCAATCCTAAACACCCACACACTCACACACAAACTGCCTTCCTGTTCATACAGTTGCACACAACTCTTCTTCACTATGTTACCACCCACCACCCCTCCGCCCCCACCCCTCTGCACTTTCGAGCGGTCTTTCTGCTCCCTCGCGTCTACTGCAATGGTGTAAGTCCATAAGGCCCTCGCAGCCTTATGGTCGCCACACTTGCCGTTTTGATGACTTAAGAGGTCGCATCGGCAAAGACTCAAAACCCAACCAGAGATTGCTAAAGGAATTGAGCCCTCACTATGCCTCTATGCACCCAAAAGCAGTGACTGATTTATCTCGTAGACATTATCAAACTGAACCTCGCACATACAAGGCACAGCAGCCTCATCTCGAGGGTACCACTCTTGGAGCTTAGAGAGAATTCAGCATTAACCCCCCCCCCCCCCCCCACGCTCTCCAGCCAAGTTATTCAGTGGTCAGTGCACCATTCAAAGCTTTCTTCCTCCCTTTTTCAGGGTATGTAATGACTATTTGCTACAGACTGATATACAGTAAAACATGTTTAAAATCAGTGCTTTTCTGTCTGTTTTTATTGAACTTTTTTGTTACTTAAATTTTTTGTTCACATTATATCATTTTTGGTTGACCTCTATCCCTGTATGATCATATTAAAATATAACCAGACATTTGGAGTCCTCATTTTTTTTTTGTAATCTTTATAACCCCTGTTATCTTTCTTTTCTACATTTTTTTTTTGGTTTATTTCTTTTTCTATTCAGTTGCATTTTATCTACCACTACTATTACAAATGAATATGCACAGTAACACCCATGCCAATTGGAGCAGGAAGAGTTTTAGGAAGTGTGTTACCTACAATCAAATCAGGTTTGAACTATCCACCCCTCGCCTTTAAAGAGTTTCCTTCATGTGAAAATCTACTTTTATCGCATGTCTGTGTAATTGACCCCAACTTATCTCTCTTGGTGTGCCATTGTTGATCCGACCCTCATCGCAGCCAAATCACTTGAGGCACACTGGTGTTTTCTGTAGGTTACGTGTGTCATGGTCTGATATTCACACTCTGGAAACCTCTTATCTCTACTCCTGGACTGCAGAATGGACTCCTCTTCCACACCCTTCATTACTTCAGAAGACTTGAGGCAAATCGTACACACCAATAACCCAAACAAGAGTTTCAGTAAAGCCCACGATTTTACCTGCTGGTGGCAAATGCTATGTCTGTATGCAACCTGGTGTCTACTCTTCTTTTGTCTGAGTTTACCAAGGGAGTTGTTTCTGATTTAACTGTCTTATTTCTCTCAGAGGTGATGGTGGTAGGGCTGGGTGGGGAATACTAAGGGCTTACTGTAGCATCTCTAAGCTCCTTGGGCTCGGGCGGGGAGGGGTGATGTGTGGCTTTGCGTTCAATGTGTTATTTACAAAAGTGATTGTACTGTTTTGTATTGTTGTGTAGGAAAAGTGTTATGTATGCATATTTTCAATAAAGCATTCAGGGTTTTGAAAAAAAAAAAAGGCCCGTGGAAGTTTGATGGGGCAAGAGATTGTGAGGGCCCCCCGAGAACAAAGTAGAACAGTTTCAGACTCCCAGAAAATTCATCTCTCAAACCCCTAAACCCTGAAAGGGGAACCTGAATCACTGCTTTTGGTAAAGCATGTGTAAAGGGGTCTGTCTGGGTTGAACTGGTGTCAAAATTCTACTTTGTATTCAGTCATTTATTTCTTGAAAGCAATGTCTGGAGCCAGGCCAGCTGGCAAAAGGCTATCTTCAATGCCATTAGGAATAATAAGAACAATTGCCAATAAAGTGATGTTATTTTGAGTAAGCTTTGTTGTTGGCCATACATTTCTGTACAAAACTTGGCATTTACTTTAGGTAATGGTTTGCACAAGGCATGGGTGCTGGTAAAGAATATCTTTTTGGAGGTAAAGGGTTCAATATTCAAGATATTACAAAGTCTTTTTAATCTGATACAGTCAAAATACACAATAAAACGATGAAATTGTGAAATAATGTAATATATTTTTTAATTGGTTGTTGCTCTGCAGAGAGGATATGTTACTCTGCCCTGTTTACCTTCATTGACTAATATTGGCTGTATGATGAAAAATGATATTTTTAAATAAAAGATCAGTTGGGGAAAATGTGATGACATTGAAACAAAAAGAAATTGCATTTTGACCCATTTACTTCCAACACTAGACTCATTGCGCCACCTAGTGGTATATTTCTAATATTTCTTCTTTATTTCCTAAAATATTTCTTGGAAAAATAAACACCAAAACAAACAAAGCCAACATATAATTAAATAAATTAAACCTATTTCACACAATAAGAAAATGTTACATCAGACCAGCAATAAATGCAATTTGAATCCACAGGCAGGGGTGGATCAAATAACAAAAACAATAACAAAAATCACATTATTTAATTTTAAATCCTATTGCATTATATATTCAAAGGCCCCTTTACTAAGCTCAAGGCTGTTTTGAATTTAGGAAACCTCCAGAATAGAAGTATTTGACTTTGCCTTTTACTGCAGAAGATTCAAGGTTTTATTTGT
>JAOXYL010000036.1:12734599-12747501 GCA_028564955.1 Terapon puta | reverse complement strand
CACACACACACACACACACCTCTGCCTCCATCCAAACACCACACTGGACTGTTTCTAAGCAGACGGGGAGGAACAAAAACACATTTGCTGCAATTAAAAAGGAAGCCTGCGTCTACTTGCTCTCATTCCCTCATCTCTCTCGCTGCTTTCTGCCCAGTACTCACTGTCAGGTTCACCCACCGGCTGGATGGCTGGTCCTCCGCTCCACAGCTGCAGTCAGTCAGTCAGTCAGTCTCAAGGACAAACGCTCCGGCTCTCCTCGCCTCCGGTCTCTGTAGCTCAGCGATGCAGCAGCGCTTACACACACACACACACACACACACACACTCCCAACACACACTAATACATTAACACACACACACACACACGTCCCCCTCTCCCTCTTTCCCTCCTCCCAGCGTCTCACTCTGATCCAGTGCTGAGTTTACCTACCTACCTGCCTAGCTTGCTCGCAGGGGAGTCCTGAGAGAGTGTGTCAGACAGAAAGTGTGTCTAAGAGAAGGAGGGGGGGGGCGTTAGAGTGTGGAGGGTTGTGGGAGGTGATGGGCAAGAGGGGGGGGCAGCGTTCCCTTATATGCAGAGGGAGGTGGGGAGCAGAAAGGAGGGTAGAGGACACACAGTGCTCCTGTATTCCCATAGATACAGAGGAGGGATTTCTATTGCAGCCTTGCAAAGATGGGAGAGAGAGGAAAGGGGGTTGGGTGGGGGGGGGGGAGCAGAGAGAGCATCATATTTCAGCGATGTTGAGTCAGCATGTGAACGCGATGCATGTGATGATAGAGTTGGAAATATTTAGAGGGCATCCTCTTATGGGAAGTTATGGATTAAAGTTAAAGTCAAATGAGTAGAGACCGAGTTTGTGCCAAGGCTGAAAAGTTCTCCTGGTTTTTGTTAAATAAGGAGGGTGACAGGCTCGAATGTTCTTGATCATCATCATTCACGCTTTTTAAGTATTTTTCAACAGGTTTAATTTTGTATTTCGCTTTCCAATGACACTGGACTGTGAAAAATAAAAATACGGCACGCAAATAATTTCAAACAACATTGAAAGGTCTCTGGTCTGCAGGTGCTTCTTGTCAAATAGTCAGCAGACATCAATCAGCCCGCCCAATACATTGTCATGATTATTACCGTTACTTACAGTGGAAACCTGATCTCTATAACCATTATAAAATTATCATTTTTGCATATTTGTTACATAAATATTTAAATCATGAAACAAAGACCTTCGCAAAATAGGAGGAGTCACATGACTTGGCATGACTGATCCATTTGACGAGGGAAGCTTCATCCACAGGTGTTTACCCCCGTGCTCATTTGTTTTCTGTCTCAATTACCAGAAATCACAAGTGTTTGTCATTGTCTGAGTCAACTTTGTAAGGTCGACTGAACGCCAAGTTTCGCTGCTGCATCTCGTTTCCTCTTTTTTGGCAGTTTGTCATAGACCTTGAGGAGATGTTTTGAATTGAGAGAGAATGGATTTCTTTTTCCTGTCATAATTTTAGTGTGCCACGCCACACGTGGGAGTAAAGTAAAAAAAAAAAAAATTTAAAGGAATTATTGCATAATAATTTTTACAGGAATACTTAAAACTTTGTGATCCTTGAAAGAGGTCAGTCGCTCTTACATGATATGTTGGTGGTAGAGCAGTCAAAGCAGTTAAAAAATAACACAATATATGTTGCAAAAATGTTTTTTTAGGCTTATTTCTTTCCTAGATTCTGTGTGGTTGCCTGGTAACATTTGTGATTTAAATGCTCCTAGAAGTGAACATATCAGTCAACATATTTTTTGTTTGTATTTTAAAAAATGCCTATATATGATATTGTGATATTACTTTTGGCTTCAAAAATCCAGCACTGACCAGTCAAATGAAGCATCAAATGAGCCTTTGGTTTAAAGCACCTGAAGAACCAGAGGAATCAGTCTCACAGGACAATAACTAGCACATCAGTTTCAACAGACTCTGAGTTTAATATTTGTTTCTGTCACTGACAGCTCATCTTCCATCAGGACTAGTGGGGTAAAGACCATCAATCGGGTGCTCAATGGTCACAATAACGGAACACAGGAACCAAATGTTGTTACAGTACAATTTCCTGCACATTTTTAATTCATTACTTCTTTACTTTTTTCCCTCCTAGACTTTAAACTCTCTACCGGCTTTTAAAATGATTTCAAATCTGTATTCAGGACAATCTACGGCTGCAGGTAAACTAAATTATCCACCAGCCTAAAACATAAGAAACAATAGCGCAATTAAGTAAATAACAATGAGTCTAAAACTAATTAAAAATGCAATTAATCTTTGTCTATTATTTCATATTGTAGCCACACAAGTGTTTTCACCTCAGTCTGTTTAGACCTCAAACACAGCCTTTCCCTCGGTGCTGAGAAAAGGTCTAATCAGGCTCATTAAGTGAAAATACATGTGAACCAGAGCTAGGTTAGACCTTTATAAGTATCATGACAGAAACCCTTCATTTTTTTTTAATTCTGAAAACAATGAAATGTGCTAAATCTATTCATTTTCAGTCACTGGAATTTCCAAACCTGTATGGAAACCCTGAAATGCTTGAAATATGACAATCATTCAGCCATTTCGTCATACGCTGAACGGAGAATGGAAACTGGCCGATAAAAGACAGTCAAGCAAATTGTTGGCAAGACTTTCCCCTCACGTGTCCAAATGCGTGTTTTCTAAGTAAACATCAGCAGAACCTGCAGCAGCCACAGCTGCACAAGTATACATAGTGGTGCTAAATGAAGGGAAACTTAAGGGTTTGATTTTATCTCCTTTTTTTCTTGCTGTTTTTGGATAGATTAAAAAAAAAAAAAAACATTCTGATGACATGACTTCTTCCATGAAACGAACAGTAAAATGGATGGGAGAAACATCCAGATATTCCAACACACATCCATACAGTGGACCCTAAAGTCGTTACATTAAAGAGGAACCTAAAATGAATCTTGAGGTATGGCCTTCTAATATAATCTTTGAATTATTGTGCAATATCAGACAAAACCATTTATCATTCATTCACTAACCAATACCGCTGACTGGAAAATCAAACAACAACAACAAAGAAAAAAAAAAAAAAAAAACACCGTCATTTACGCACTCAGTACATGGTCAACATTACCCCCAGTTTTCTTGCCTGTGACAGTGGCATCTGAGGTAACAGGGCTGAGGCAGCATGCCATCTTAACACACTAACAATGAGGCATCGGTGTCATTTATTGTCTCCAACATGGAGTTGCTTGAGAGGACATGCTTCCGAGAGGTTTTTCCTCCAGCTCAGTTTTGCGCTCACGTGTCGTCCGCTCCATTTGTGGGAACAGTCTGTGCGGATATCGCCCGGCTTCTTATGGTTTCCCCAATATGGGAAAGTTTCTGTTTCATCACAGACTCGGTTGCTAGGACACGCCTCGCTCCTTCCCTCCTTGTGACTCACATTCCTGGATTATTCTGGACATTTTTTTTTCTTTTTTTTTTTTTTTTTATGAGCAGCATTTCATCTCCCTCGCTCCTTTTATCTCTCGGGGCGTCTCGTCCCAGCTTGTCTGAGGTTCGGGAGCCAGAACCCAGGCGTTCAGTTGAAACCTAGTCCTGTGCCTTTGGGTCTCTGCATGGCACGGATGGGCTCGGTCATGCCCCTGCCCTCCGGACCCAAGCCCATCCCCGGGCTCCAGCCCATGCTCTGCAACATGCGGCTCCCCATGTTGGTGTCGGGGATGGGAGGCGCATTCTCCCCGACGACTCCTGAAAGCGGAGGACACGGGTTAGAAACAAGAGAGATTTTAACAGCCTTGTGTGGACGTCTATGATTATATAAAGAGACAAAACATGCCACAAAACTGTCTCTTACAACAAATTACTGTACAGAATTAGTTTTGGGTTGTGTTATCTACCGGGGGGGCATAAAAAGAATAATGTAATCTCATCACTGGAGAAATTCATCACATTGAACACCGCAAAAAAAAGATGTTTCATATCAGGTCACATAGAGTCATTATAAAGGAGGTCTGAAAAGGAGCTTTTTTTATATGCAAGCTTTAAAAGCAACAAGACAGCTAGTGTAGCTCCAAACAGTCCAACAGGAAAAACATTAGTCCAGACTTAGCAATAACCATGTCACATAACTAACACATGCCAAACATACACAAAAAGGAACATGTACATCATTATCTTAAATACAACCTAAAGAGGCCCACTTTTCAACAATTTGCTGCTCAAACAGTCAACTACGGTAATTGATTAGTTGATCAGCAAAAAAGTGAACTGTCATCTATTATCAACCATTCGAGTGATTTTAAGCCAAAATAACATTTTGTTGTTCTACCTGCTCCAATGTGAAGCTTTTTAATGAGCAATCAGTGGAGAAAATAATGAGTTAGTTGAAGGTGCAGTAGCAGGGCTATTTCAAAGTTAAAATGCTTATTCTGGCTTGACTCTGCAATTCTGTCTCCTGGGTGATTACTGCCCCCATAAGGGAGGTTAATAACCGTTAACCTAAAATAAAAAGTTTGGCCAATTAATACAGTGATCTCACAGTTAGCAGGCTGTGCACCAGAGTAAGCCCACAGCATGTCGACATGCTGCTATTTCTGAAAATAAACTAGGAGACAAGCTCATTAGTTAAATTCATCTGTTTTTGTTCATTAGAAAGTCTTGACACTATTTGCTATTTACCTAGATATTTCTTTTAAGGGTAGCCTTGCCTACAATATTGTGAGTCCTTGTGTGTCATGGTTGTTTATGCTGCCACTACACATTTCTAACCCTTCAGAAGTCACTTTAGCTGGTTCACAGACACTTGTCCATTCTAAATAGTACACTTTAATCTTCTTCGATAACAGGCAATGACAGTTCACGAGTGTCAGCTATCGGTACAAAAATAAAATCCTAAATTTGAATCTCTATCCTGTATACGAATCTAAACGTCTGCAAAACTTGTTGCACTGCTCCTCCAGTGACATCATCACTACAACTACGTAATGTGATCATGTAATTAATTAGCCACATTTCCACTCGTCTAGCAAATACATCCAGTGAAAGAAAGTACACCCACTTTCGTCTCAGAGAGGCGACGGTCATTTTATTCTGGCCCTTCCTAGAAGTTCATGGTCCGGTCACAGGAACCGACCCATTACCCTTTTTAATCCGTCTTTATTTGTAATTGCTACACATGGCAAAGCCACCTCGCTCATTTACACACACACGACTGCCGAGTCCCAGGTGGGCTTTGGGCCAAATTGTCAGGATGTGAACTTGGCAGGCCATTGCTGCCGCCGCCGCCCACCCCTACTGTGAGGTCGCCACCTGCTGTTCCTGAGCACCGCACCTGTGTCTGGAGCAAACGTCAAACGTGCTCGGCATTTGCAACGCATCGCTGATTATGTCACTTTGGATAATAAATATTCTGAAATCTATGATACATGAAATTTACATGAGCTGTCTACCTGAATGATGTGCAAGTCTTCTTTTCCTGTTTAGTTTAGCTTTTTTTTTTTTGACCTGTTGTCTTTGCCTCTTACTTGTTCTCTCACATTTTCAAGTAGCAATATTTTGCATGTTGGGTCAGGGGAAGAAAAGAGGAAGGAGCCTAACAACTAAACCAGACATAATATTTGGTGCTACACTCTTCAAACACTTCTGGCATCAAGATTTTAATTATAATTTAAAAATAAAAAAAAAAAAGAACACAGCTTCAGACTAAATCTATTATAATGGGAGTTTGGCCTAATAGCATTAGGCTTTGCTACCTCGCACTTCCTCTTCCAAAAGCATCAACTGGCCCAGAGGTGAGGAGAGTGGTTTGGGGGAAGGGGAAGAGAGGGATACACAAGTGTTACTGGCTAAGAGCTAATCCAGTATCTCTGCTCTGACAGCATGACTAGCCAGCTGACTCTTGTCCAACAAAGCTTAGGGAGGAAAGGGGGTTAAGAGCTAAAGCAGGCTTTAATAACCAGGGATGAGGAGAGAGGGAGCAATATGAAGGATGAGGGACTCCCTTCTGTCAATTAATTCTTTAAAAATCTAGAAAAAAAAAAAAAAAACGCGTAGAGAAACCCTCACTTTTTATCCCAGTCCCTCATGTTTACATCAGCGTGTGTGCCAGACAGAAGGCAATGAGGAAAAGCAGGCTGGTGAGCATACTGAGCTCAACCAAGAGGGGGAGGGAAAACAAGTGAGAAAGTGAGAGCCAAAAATACATTAAAAGGGGCAGTTGGTAAAAAGTGCCAGATGGTGTGCGAGGTGTAGGTAGGTGCGCATCCAGTACCCGAGGGGGCGGTGGAGCCGAGTGGGGCTGCTTTTCGCCTCCGCTTGACATCCCCTGTACACAGAGAGCCGAGGTGCCCGCTGGTCTGTCTGCAAAAGTAGCCGAACAAGATAAAACAAAAACGCAGGCGCATTAGTTTGATCTCAAATAACACCACGGAAAGTGTTTTTACTCATTTGGAGGAATACTATTAAACACTGTGAAAGCAAAAGAGAGTTATGTTGATTAGACTGGGGCCCGAGACAAAAGGGTACCACAGAAAATGAATGCAAGTTTGGGTCATAAATCACCGGCGTTTAAAGTTTAACTGTTGTTCTCACCTGCTGGCTGTTTTTACTGAACAGCTCCTCCGGTGTCCTCTGTCTGACCGCGGGTCCCAATGCAACTGAAGTGGCAGAGAGGGAGGAAAAACAAAAGTTAACGTTTGAGCAGTTTGCAAGAAATCCTCAAAATCATGCATCACAAACTGCACTGGGTCCCCCTTAATAGACCATAATCTAAAACTTCACATTTCAACCAGTTTGTAAGGGAATAAAATGTGGCAAAGACATGTGGCTCACCTGTCCGTGCTCCCTCCTCGATCCTGAGCTAAACCAAGGCCTGTTTGAGACATAATAGTGTCGATCAGGCCATCAAATTCCCGTCAAGGCAGCGTTCCAGACACAGACACTGTATTTCATCATCATTTCACTCAGAAAGTGAATTGTTGGCTCTTGTCCAGCACAGAAACTTTCGCAGAAACCCAAGAAGCTTTTCAGACTTTAACTTGAGAACATTACTTGAATTCTGACTGCAGGCACTACAGTTAGAGTTTAATACTTTTAATTAATTAGTCTGCATTCAAGCAAAAACTGGAACTAATGTGGAACCAGTAATATGGAAATGATTAAATTAGACTCCCAGTTTGATCTTACATGTCTGCTGTCAAATAATATGGGTCTGTCTATTTAATGCGTGCTGTGATCTGTGTTACATAGTTCCCTCTGCTTTTTGTTTGTGTTAATACTAATTTACAGACTCTTTTAATATGCATGTAAATCTCATCCTTGAGAGTTGAGTTTAGATGAAAACTGTGGCTGTTTTGTAAAGCATCTTTAATTAGATAAAATGCAATTTATAGTTCAATCATAGACTAGAAACAGATTAATGACTAAATATATGAATAATAAAATTAAGATAATACACAGAACAAAAATAGCAAACAACACAGTCAGAATTATAAAAAGATGGAGACTCACTCATGAGAGTCCTGGCTTTGTCTGCCCAGTCTGTCGCTGAAGCCTTGGCTGGAGCTGCCCTGCAGCCCCGCCTCAGACACCTGCTGGTTTCCATGGAGACGACTCAGCCTGGCCTGGAAGCCTGACAAACACAGGAAGGGTTGGTTAAATACTCAGGAAATGAGTACTAAAATCATCAGAGTAGTCTGATTACTTTACCAGTTAGGTGCACCAGGCAGTTTATGTTGGCTGAGAGGCAACTGAGAAAATAAGTCTCCCCAATGTTGATGGGATACAACATGGGGAGAGGCGTTTTGGCATATCAGTAAGCCAGAGAAAGACAATTTTAACTAATGAGAGGTACAGGAACGCTTCAAATTCTTATTGATTATGTTTGCTAGAACACAAGAATGTTACCACTGAAGAAAGACTATTCTATGACGTATTGGTAAATAAATCTGTAAAAAAAAAAAAAAATTACATTATTTTTATGTCTCATTTATTTTTTGTCTATGTAGTAGTCTTAGTTAAAGCCACAGGTCAGGTATTTTACTCCCCATATTTACTAAACAAGAACACTTTGCAGCCCCACTGATGAAAATTGCCTTGATTTGTCTCTGTGTGAAGCGTTTGCCTCCTACTGGCTGAGAGTGAGACTGCAACAACAATGTGATATGTACATTTCCATCAGAGCCCAAACCCTTATGACTTTATTGCAAAATCTAATCATATACATTATCACTGTCTTATTTACATTTACTTTCAAAATGTGTTACAAGGCACCATCAAACTACATTTATTGCCAGTGTGTCCGAGTTTATAAAATAATGATACTGCTCTTCTTTAGTATGCCATTTTCATCCTACCTCTCTGAGCTCCAGGGCTCATGAGTGGGAAGGACCCAGTGAGGATGCTGTTGAAGACAGGGTCAGCTAGGTCCAGCTCCTCTGACCCCGTGTCCCTCTCCCACCAGGGAACCACTCCTGCTATCCCGCAAGCACCTCCAGGCCCTGAGCCGGAGCCAGGATCACCCTCATAGAACCAGTCGCTCTGCTCGTCATCACCTGGAAAAGAGCAGGCGGACGAATGAAATGTGTCACTTTAAAGCTGTTTAACACAGCCATGAAAAAAAGCATAGCAATCATTATCGGGCCGAACAAGGACTCAAAGTTTTGAAAGGAGCCATCGTTTAAGTGACTTGTTGTTGCTGTTATTCCACATAATGTAGAAATGTACCAGCCCATGTACCTCGACATTATTCTCTTACTTACATGTTATATAATTATTATTATGTTATTATAATTACCTTAACAATAAATGCCTAATACTCACATTACCTTAATTATTTTGAGCTAGACCAACAATTTCAAACATTTCTCAGTATGTACCTTGCCTCCCCTCATCGTTGGTGTAGAGCCCTCCATCACTGCTGTTACTGACACTGCTGGTCTCACTAGGGGAAAAAAAAACAAACAAAAAGTTGAAGATGGTGGCTATTCTTACAAGAACGTCAATAAGCAATGTTGTGTACTTTTTGATAACATTGAAATTCCCATTAAATAATAAAATAAAAAAAATAATGTGACAAGTTATCTAAACAAAAACAGCCTTAAAAACTGGTACTTTATAATCCGAGAATATATATATGTGTGTGTGTGTTTGACATCCTGCACAAAACAGTTCTCTCTTACCTGTTGGCCTACACAGTGTCACACACACTCAATAACACAATACACAGAATGGAGATAGAAGAGCGCCAACTTCTGGAAACACGGGGCATGAAAAAAAAAGACAAAAGTCAAAACACTAACCACCTGTCACTCATGTCCTCATCTGAGCCCTTCTGCTCCTCCAACTCCATTTTGTCCTTGGACCCTTCTGTTGGAGAAGAGATGGGGTCCTCACTCTCCACCACCACCCCTTCATCTGCAACCTCCACTCCCAGCCTGTGGGTGGCCAGTTTCCTCTTCTTCACCCTGTTCTTCCCTCCGCCCGGCCCCATCAATCCACAGAGCTCCATGGCACTCCTGCCCTCACCTGCACCCAGTCTGTTTGGTCTGCCGCCAGCACGGGCTTTGGGGACGGGTGGAGGACCTAGCATGGTGGAGGAGGGGGGCTCTGGTTCTACAGGTGGGTCCACAGCCATACGTTTGACTTTACGTCTCCGCCTAAGGCTGCGGGTGCCCTCTGCAGAGCCCAGGACACCCAAGTCGTCCGGCCATAGCGGCCGCTTGCTCCGTCCCGTGTCAGCTGTGAGGAGGGTGCGCCGTTTGGGGCCAAGTTGTTCATCCGAGTCGCTGTTGTCACGGGCATGGCTGTTGGCAGCGGAGACGCCCCCTGTACTGGCACGGTAGTCCTGCAACAAACATCAGCGTGGTAAATACCAAACTGTGATTCAGAAGCTAAATTAAGAAACCCGAACAGACTTGAGATGTTAATTAAGCCAGAGTGATATTTGAGTGAGGCTAAATAAATTTAAGAGTGATATATTTAAACAGGATGGTACTGAGGACCATGTGTTGTAGTCACGTCTAACAATATAAGACACCTTAAAATGCAAAATTGCCAAATTCATGTGAAGACCAGCAGATTTCAGTTTCCAAAGGATTACGTCAGATTAAGGTTTCACTGCTCTTGCAACACTGTGGCATATCTATTAAGATCAAGTGAGCCATAAATAAAAGTATCAACACAATAGCCTGGTTCAGATCTCTGAACTATTGCCCCTAAAGTATTTTCCCAGGGATTCAAATTCAAACAATGAGTTTACTACAGGACCATTTACTTCATTTCAGGTTGGAAGCACAACAAAGAGAAATCTTGAACGTCTCAAGTGTTTTGCTCAAGGACCTTCTAGTTGGTTCGTCCGCACAAAGTTAAGTTGACAGAGAGCTTTTGGATGTGCATATCCACTGGATCATTGTCCACTTACCTTGTGTTCTTCTACGCTGGACTCAGAACCCTCACTGAGGTGGCCCGTCTCCCACGGTGGGTGAGGGTTGTCAGAGCGTCGTTTTCTACCCCTCCGCTTCCGAGCCTGCCTCTTCAACAGGCAGCCCACGGCCAGTGCGTGATCTCCTCCATCACCGAAACCGCCACGAGCAGCCTGCTCAGAGCTCTCCTCCAGCGCTGACACCAGGTCATGGACCAGCTCGTCCATCGTCCGGCGAAAGTGCCTGAGGTGGAGGACAGAAAAAAAAACAGTCATTTAACACTGACACTTAAAAGTGTAATCTGTTTTTGTCAAATTCAGCAAATATTTCTTTACAATCCACTAGCTGTATGTTCTGTGCGTGTGTGTGTTTTTGTGTGTGTGTGTGTGTGTGTGTGTGTGTGCTGAAAAACAATCTGGTGTTTATACACCAACTCACATAACTCTGCTCATGCTATTTGACAACAGAGCCTTTGGTGATGTGAGCTTATTGTGAGCTTGCTCCTGTCTCCTGTCAGTGGCAGTTTCAAAAAACAATAAAGATTCACTGTATCTAGCAAGTCACAGGTCACCTGAACTAATTTGACTTACTACAGCAATATGATGCCAAAATAAACCGATTTTACTGTGATTTAATGTATACAAATAAATCAAAATGATGCCGAAATAACTCAACCATGATGCTGACTCCTAAAAAGTCTGGATTAATGCTTTGTGAGGTCTGTGCGCAAGACGACAAGCAAACTACTTTTAAAATGTTTTTTTCTCAATGAAGTTCGGCTCAATCAGGGCTCTCGCCAAAGACTCCACTTTCAAAGGCATTTAAAGATGAAACTTTAGCTTAGGCGATCAGCGGTGTGTGCAGGGCAGATCTATGTGCTGTTGAAATATTTGCTGGCAAAGTATGCAGTGACAGCTGTTTGTGTCGATGCAGACCTGTGTTTTGTAGCACCATTATCATGACAGACACATAGTCTAAGACCAACCTTAGCGGTGAAGGTCTATGAGCACTGCAGCTATGAAAGTCACTTTATACTCCCTTTTCGTCGAGTAAAGTGAAATACAACAGTAAATCCTTAATACTCACGTTAATAATATCCAGAGTAAGTTTATAAAGTCGCTGTGAAATGAGCACTCAGCTCTAGTTTGCTGTCTGGATTGTTGTTAGCATCAGAAGCTACCCTGGCGTTTTCTTGACGCCGAGCGAGCTAAATCAACTCCGACAAAGGCCCGCCTATCATTTAGGACAAATATCTCCTGGCAGGTTTATAATTAGTCGATTTAAACCGCTGTCAAATAAGCAGCAAAGGAAAAACCTTCTGATGTTCAGCTTAGCTTCGATGCTAGCCAGTTAGCTTAGCTTTAGCTTCAGTCCAACAGCCGGTTGAGTCACCGGGGCCAACAAGACGTTTCGTACCGGTAAATTTGAAAAAGAAAAATCAGGACCACCTACCAGCCGGTTCCCGCTTTGCCGATGGTTTTAAGATTAGCCGCACGGAACATTAAAGCCGCCAAATGCCGGATACCTTTAGCCAGAAACAACGGACACACAGATACACACCACAGACATCATCCTGACACAAAAGCAAACGAGCAGCGACCTGCACCGATATGCGACAGGACCCTGAACGCACCAAAGGGACGGTGCTGCCTTCAGGTGCTGCACGGACGTTTAGTATAAACAGAATGAGAATCAGGTCTTGTGCTAGGCTTTATGCAAAGACTTATTATTTTTGTTCAAAGCTGTATCATGTTAATGCATGAATACAAATTAAAAAACATTAAAAAGTTAGCATAAATTTGACTTAGATGTAAGTGTAGAAGTAGTTTTAGAATAGGATGATGCATTTTTTTTGTTACCACAGTCTCAGTTTACTTCGATTCTTGGACATCATTTGATCCCCACAGACACTAAACAATTGATCCCAAACTACCTAATATTCTTGTTTGTCATAACTTTCATCAACACCAAATATATAAATGATCTGCTCTAAAGCATTTACGAGTATCTGACTCTGGGAAAGTGAAGGCAACTCTTAGCCCTAAAGTCCAAGTCTTCATGTATTTACCAGTTGTGACCACTGGGGGGCAGTGCGCACTTATACTGAAAACCTTGCACGGTAGATTTGGGTGGCACTGTGCAAGCAGTCAGCTGGCTCAAACACAAATGTATCAAATGTATACCAAAGGTCACCAGTTCAAACACATCAGTGTCATATTAATTACAGTGGTCACTGCGAGAGCGACGATGTACCAGGGAGACTTGGAGTTCTCCCCACGAGACAGGTGCTTCTCCTGAATGTCAGTGATAGTGATGCCGCCATGGTCAACATGGGGTCAACAGCAACAACAGGTGCCACAGTCTCTGTTAACTAATGAGAAATTTAAACACTGAAAAGGCTGTAAGGCATGCATTAAGACCGAGGTAATGTATGTGTGTGTGTGTGTGTGTGTGTGTGTGTGTGTGTG
>JAOXYL010000036.1:12584101-12600937 GCA_028564955.1 Terapon puta | reverse complement strand
AAAAAAAGACACAAAAGACATTTTATTTTGACTGAATTGACCTCATCTCTTCTTTTCCTTTGAGTTTTATCATGTGTAAACACTGAATGAACATTCAATGAACAGGGCTCTGCTCTACTGGCAGTTTCATGACAAAGCTCATAAGATTAAGTGAGAAAGGACCGCCCACACGCGCAGGTTCTCGCACACGAGGGAAATTCATCTTCGCGAGCGGCGTTACAGCTTGCGAGCAAAAAAATCCATACTCGAGCTCGCACGCACACCCTGAAGGAGCGAGGAAATTTCACTCCCCAGGCGCACCGCTTCTGCGTGCTCCCCTTCTTCTTCTTTTTTTTTTTTTTTTCTGCGCTTAGGTTTCATGCGGTTGTGACAGTCGGGGACAGGTTCAGTGCCAGGCCATTAAGTCAAAGAAGCACACCAGGTTTGTGAGGCGGACAGATGCGTAGATGTTGTTTCTGAACAGCAACCCGCTCATAAATACCAGTTTAAATAGGTTCACTCGTGTGTTGTACAATCAAGGCGCCCACTGTTCGGCCTCTTTGAAGCTGCGCTGGCTGCCTCATGTTGCTTTTAAAACAGATAAAAGTATTGATCCTCAAACCACTTTCAAAGCTGACAGATGCTGGCAAGAGGCATTCAACTTGGTGTTCAATTCAATTTGTTGAACAGTCTTTTTTTTTATTATTATAATCTAGCTACTTTAAAGCTCTTTTTTAAGTATTTTTTTTTCATTTAATGCCAACGTCATGTTTGTGGAAAGCACAAGTAGGATATCAAGATTTAACAGTGAAATTGGACCAAATGACAGATTTAAAGGCTTTGATACGTAACCTGTGAAGGTGGAATTAAACATTTATTGACTTAATTCGTCACGCAGTGGGGAACGACTCCTTCTTAAGGAGGACTCGGCCTTTTCAACAACATCCTACTCAACCACAAACAGTAGCTTTTTTTTTGTCTAACTCCTCTCACGTTCACTTTCTTAAGGAGTTATAATCCACACAGACTCTTGACCAGAACAATACATCAATCTTCTACTTCCAAATGGGATTCTCCTACATTTTGCTTTTTTTTTTCCCCTGTGAAGATTTTTTATGTTTATGGATGAGCTTTCATATCTTCCACTTGGGACTACCGACCGCAGAACGGTGTCACTACAAGCACTCACAGCAGCAAACTGATGAGTATCCAGTCAAGCCAACATGTGAACAATGATTGATGTTGGCTGTAGATGTGGTGGAGTTTTTAATTCCATGATAAAATTCATGAAAAAAAAAAGAATCTGTTCAGATTTTGTATACTGGGACACTTCCAACCACCCACAGCCACCCCCTATCACCACCACATTAAACTGACAGCATGTGGGAAAGCTTCAGATGTCATCCCGTCACTTCTTCACAACATCGCTGTCTGTCTGTCTGTCTGTCTGTCTGTCTGTCCCCCCCTCCGTCTCTCCATGTTTGTTTTATCTCTCTTCTCTTCAATAATACGAGCCCGACTCCTCTGCGTCTGTCTGTCTCTCCGTGGCTGTTGCTCTCCCCTCTGTCCTTCATCCCTTTACTCGCTGCCGCTTTCTGTCTTCTCTCGCTGAGGTCTGTCACCAGCTAAAGGAAACCTGCTAACCGGCCTTGTGGCATTTCTGTGTCTGCGCCGCTCACTTTCAGTCAGCAGGCAGCTCTCTCTGTGTGGCTTCCGAAAAAAAAAAAAAAAAAAGAAAGAAAAAAATGTGGCAGAGGGAGATGAGAAGAGGAATAAACAAATTTTTAAATAAATAAATGCAGGGGGGAGCCTTTTGAAGGGCGCATAGCTCTGGCGCTCTGTGGTGAATATTTAATGCAGGTATCACCAGCACACCGGTTAAAAACCCTAAGGGTTTGCTTCCTGCCTCGGTCTCCTGAAACGCTGCGTAAATCATTCAGTCTTATGGGGTAGAGCTGAGAAGGAAAGTTGTTTTTGTCTGAACGAATCAATAATTATGATCTTCCAAATGAGAATTAAATTGTGCTGACGTGGAGAGGATGCTGGTGATCCAGCAAAGAGCCTCAGGAGCTCATGTTGTAGTCAGAGCTTATTAACTTATTATTTTCTGTTGTTGTTTTTCTGACATTCCTCACCTCGTTCGTCCCACCCTTTGATAGGCCCATCAACAACAACAGGTAAAGGCTTCAATTGGATTTCCAAGGTGTCTGATTTAGATGCCACAGGATGCCTTCATGAAAGCGATCGTTCTGAAAGAGGTCAGGCCGAATGACACAGGCGTACACGCGCACACAAACCTCCACTATATTGAGGTCTTGACAGCTTTTGAAGACACCCTTTCACCAGTCACCCAGAAAATATTTGACCACTGCTTCTTTGCTCCTCGTAGTAAACACCACATCTCTATCTGTCACTCACACACAAGCCCAGACCAGCGCGCACACAGACGCACACACACACACAGAGCCCAATCCAGTGCGGCCGCATTTCTTCATCTCAGCCCGCATTCTTTGATCTTCGGTGTACAGGTTTGTTCAGAAGTCCACTTTCTGCCTGCGCCTCTTTTGATCGCCCCATCCTCTCCTTTTTGTTTATTGAGCACAGAGATCAAAGGTTGTCCCGAGTCGCCACATGAATGTTAACACCGCAACCGATCCCACCAACACTATGATATCAAGCTGAGGTTTATTCCTGCTTAGCCAGGCAGGGAACGTGTTTTTTTTTGGATATGTCATATTCTCCCTTTGAGATGAACAGACACGGCAATAACCTCATTAATGATAGACACTGATTAATATGAAGTCTCAGGCTCGGTCTGTGGCACAGCTAATACGTTTCGACATCCTTACGTTCCAACCTTGAGCCTGCGCTCGTGTTGCCAGGTGTGGATTTAATAAGAGTTTCATTAAGACAGATGTTTTCTCCCGATTGCAAAAATACATTTTAAAAAGAGCGAACGCGTTTGTGTATTTGTCTTGCATCTGTTTAAATTAATATCTGTGTGTGTTGGGGTGTGTGTGTGTGCACGTGTGTATCTAGGAGATGACAAGGACACGCGAAAAGGCCAAGTGCTGACCCTGCTGGCAGAGCAAGCGCTCCAGTGTTTGGACTTCAAGGCCTCCTATATCCACTGTCAGGACCTCATGGCTGCAGGTACGTTGTTGACCGTGAGTTGCCGACTGGAAAGAAAGGAAAGGAAAAAAAAAAAGTTTGTCTTATGGATTTGAATGCTTAAGAATTCCTTTTTTGGGAGTTCTTAAGTTTTTCATTGAACATCAAAGAGAACAGTAGGAAGATTGAGAATATTATAATAATATTCCAGTCGAGACTGCCCGCTCCTCAGAGT
The DNA here is from genome assembly GCA_028564955.1 of Terapon puta. NCBI lineage: Eukaryota > Metazoa > Chordata > Actinopteri > Centrarchiformes > Terapontidae > Terapon > Terapon puta. The sequence continues at coordinate 12,597,612 of JAOXYL010000036.1, read as the reverse complement.
TTCCTCAGAGGGATTTAAAGTGGTCACTGCGATAATGATGTTTTGTCTGACCCCCCGTTTCGTGTTACACCACCGAAAAATTAAAGCGAATAGGATTTCGCTGAGTCTCCCCACAGTGCTGAGTAACGGGAGACAGTGCGGATGAGAGGAAAGTGTCGGGGAGAAAGAGAAGGTGTAATCAGATAAGCGCTGGTGTTCTCTGTCTGCGAACGCACTGGGAATAATTGAATCTGTTTGTGAGAATGAAGTCAGGGCGGCGTGTTGGTTTTTGACTGTGATGAAGCTGGAACAAATGTAGCACGGTTATTACAATACATCAGGCTGGTATTTTCTTCAAGGGAAAGCATGTTTTAAACTTAAATATGCATCAATATCCCGAGGGCTTGGGAGGTTATTCTTTATTTTATAGGTCTTCTGCATCTGTGTTTTTGCACATTCTTAGATTTCTTAGATGTCTTTATGAATTGATGGGCCTTGGTCTTCTACTGGATATGATTTGAGGTGGATTAGCAGTGATGGAAGGACGCCGATAGAAGTGGAAAAATACCTCTGCTCGGCTAGATTGTGGCATACGTTCGTGCCAGAAGAGAGTACATTTATGTTAAGTTATGTACAGTATGTTACATGTGACCTTATATTTTGAATTGTCTCCTCTTGCCACATATGATGTTTTCATCAGTTCCTTTATTGCAGCTGCCATCCTCTCCTGCTCTCATTTTCACTCTCGTTCAAAGCCGAGTCATCCTTTTTTCTCCTTACCCATTTTGCTCCCTGTTTGCTTCCATCTGTTCTTCCTCCAGGTTATAGTCCGGCGTGGGAGGTTTGCAGTCTGCTCGGTCAATGTGAGGGCTACGGAGACCTGGAGGCCCGGCAGGAGCTTTTAGCCTACTCCCTCACCCACTGTCCCCCCGACAACATCCACGGCCTCCTGGCTGCCTCCAGTGACCTGCAAACTCAGGTCTTTTTCACCTCCGATTGACCAATGTTGCTTTTTGTGGAACCAGTACAGATTCTTGCTGCATATGTATTTCTTGTCTTTTTGCAGTTGGAGTTCATACTGGTATGAATCTTAAAGAAACAAAACAGTGAGATGAATAAACAACCAAAATATGTCATCTGAGAGACACAACTGAAACACTGAAATTATCATTTTCAACACTCATTTTTAAAATTGCGTGATCACCAAGCTCTTGGTCTAGCTTATCATAACAAACAATCCATATTCAATGTAGTTAATACATCAAATCCTGTCCTACCTGAATGGAATATTGTCAGAACTTTCAAATACGATTAATTCTGGGTACTTTTTTTCTTACATAAATTAGACTATTTACCTTTTGTATTTGATGATTAGCAAATTTGACTAGTAGAAGCCAGAGTGTGACTATTCACTATGGCTTTTAATAATCCTTCACCTTTCACATAATTTTTTTTTTAGATAATGTTAATATCAGGCCTTTATATCAGACATGTAATATACTGATCCAAGATTACCATCCCTTTACAGTTCCTGCCAGATAAATCTGAGGGGTTATGAGATAAAAACAATTTAGAAAAGAAAGGGAGAAAGCATTTGTGCTTCATCACAAATAGGATATATTATGAAAATATAATATTATTTAATTAGTATTCCACTTTTTGGTCAAAGGTCTCAAGGCCCGTTGCAAGAGGTCACGAGTAAACCTTGCTCACTTTTAATGGCTGCAAGCTTAAAACCATTGGAAACCTCAGCATTAAAAAGTGATGGGTAAGGTCTTAGTTAGGTTAGTAGAGGTTTTATTTCTTTCCTAAACTACTGATCCCCGAGCTCTCCAGGAACCTTGCCCTTCAGTTCAACCGTCATTACAATGTACCCATCTATCCAACAAGATTGTTCGGCTAAAACTGCGGATTGGGCGACAAATCTCACATTTTGTTTCCTCCCCTCTCTCTCTGTCCGTACTTCAGGTGCTGTACCAGGCAGTTAACTATCAAATGGAGCCCGTTATCACTGAGAGTGGACGAGAGGCCGACGAGACGGACTCGGTGAAGGTGTGTGTGTGTGTCGTAGTCTGCGTACGTAAATCGGTGTTTCTCATGATGTGTTATCGTGCCTCTGCTGGGCGGGTGTGCGACCGTCCTGTTGTTCGATTTGTGTGTTTTCCTATTGCTCCATATTTGATGAGCTGTAAATCTTGTGTTAAGGTTGCTCAGCTCCCTTGGTTTATTTATGCCTCCCCTTCTCCTCCCCTTCAGCACCGCCAGCTTTATGATGCCTTGAGTGGGTGTTAATGTTTCATGACTTGCATTGCATCCCCTTTGTGTTTGGATGGGTGCTCATTTGAAACTGTCTGTTGTCATTTTATTGCCGTATTGATGTCCTTACTCCTAACCCATGTGTATTTAAGGGCCCGGATGTGTGTACGTGTGTGTCTTTTTTTGTTGCCTTTTTTTTTAAACTTCCAAAGTGCATGTGTTTTTGGGTTCCTTTCATTCCCGGACCCTCAATCCCCTGCCGAATAAAGTATTGATGAAAGGCAGTAAACGATTTGGCCCCAGCCCACTGGCCCTCTAAATTTGGTTTTGAAATCCTCTTTCAATTGTGCTGCAACAAATATACCATATAAACTGGTGTTGCTTTTTCAAAAACTTCATGGAACAATAGACCATTCATTTGTTGCATTTAGTTAATTTTGAATATGATGGAAATGCTGTATTTGTGAAATAGGTGTCCTCATTAGCAAAATGGAGTTTGCTGTCATGTTGATTTTAGAATAATTTTGCTTTCTGGTGGAGGGTTGGATGAGGAGAGTGATACCTCTCTCGTGTCTGTCTGTTAAATGTGAAGCTACAGCCAGCAGCCGGTTGGCTCGGTTTAAGCTGTACAAAAATCAAAGTGTAAAAATGACAAATTGCTGTTTTATGTGGGGTTATTTGCCAGACTATTTTGGCTGGGGGCCATTGCCAGGCAGCCAGCAGAGGTTCCAGGAAGTTACTGCTCGGGGCCTAGAAATAGTATGCGCATAACCTCCCCCGTGAAATGGCACATTTTTGTACTTTCTCGGGAGTTTTTGAAGTGCTGGTTTGTGGGTTTTTGTCACCGTTGGGCCTATTGGCTAACTGGTTCCACATGCCTTCAGTCTTCAAGCTAAACTAAGTGGCTGTAGACTGATAGGTGACGGACAGATCTACTACATGAATGGTACTGAGCTCATCTAACTCTAGAGAGCAGGTCCAAAAAATCTTGGACTTTTACCTTAAGAATGGCGCAAATATGTTTTCAAGGTGCTTGGGTCCACCAATCAATTAATTACCAAATAAAAATGCATTCCTCCATTCATCAGCTGCACCCACTTATCCTCCCTATACCCTCCACAACCTAGTACTTACTTTGTGACTTTGGCAAGTTATGTACAAGTCCTCGCTGTATATCTCATGTGCAGGATTGGGAGGGCTCTGCTGCCCTTACGCCGCACACAAACAAACCCACAACCACAAAGAGCCATGCACTTATTGAAGTGCTCCTCTCAAGTACCTCATAAAAAACAGAACACAACCGTGTCTAATACTACGCTGATACTCAAGGGCCCTCGGCTCAAAATGTATCCTTTGGTCTCATATAACAATACAGATGTAGCGATCAGAGCGCTCCTCTGATGCTTCTTTTTCATTTGAAAAATAAAAAAGTGTTGGTGTAGCACTAACACATGACGGTTTGAGGTTGCAAAGACTGACACAGTGGCTACTGCTGCAGAGACAGCAGAGTGACACCTGAAAATAACGCGGCTGTCATGTTTCTTGTCAATTCCACCCCCGTTGTCATCTGCCTGGCCCAAGGCCTCCGCTCCCTCTGCGGGCACCCCTGTGGGGACAGCGGGGGACCTGCTGCACAGGACTACAGCTAAGACCATGGAAGTGCTGACCACTACAGGACTGACCACCAAGGCTGTGCTGACTGCAGTCAGCGACCACCGCTGGTGGAAGGAATCGATCAACTTCCTCCGGCCGCTGCATGTAAGGACCCATTTGTTTTTAATTGGTGTGATCTGTGGTCAGGCTGAAATTTTCTCCAACAAGGGTAATTAAGTGCCAAGTGAATGAACTAATTAACTCACTGTGTTCTGTAGGTACTATAGAGACTTGCAGTATGTGTGTTATAGATGCATAAACCATAGCATGCGGTAAAAGTCATGATCAAGTGGCCAGTGTAAAGCAATGGTAGCAGATGTATTAATGTTTGTTTTTAACTCCTCTGGCTCCTCAGTTGCACAGTGTGTGTGTGCGCGTGTTTGACCATGTGTGTGTAACGACGCCGTTGCATGTCTGCTCCTGCTCCCATATCTCAGATACTCTTCGTTCACAGACCTCACAGACACCGTCCAAAAACAACCAATCAAGAGCTCATCTCCTGCATAATTAATTGCTCTCCCTATTGAATATTTTAATATTTGGCAGTCGCTGGCGGCAGGCTTGGCTCGGTGGTCGCCGGGGCGGAGATTGATGGCGTCTTGGGTCTCGGCGGCGATTTGGGGTGGTGGCTTGTGGTCGCGGGTTTCAGAGGAAAGCGAAAAACGAGGAGGATGTGAGCTGTGGGACAGAGAGAGATGACAGCGCTGTGGGCATGTCGTGAAAGTTTAATGATGTTTTGATGGCTCCTCAGGGTCACGGCACAGGAGCTACCAGTGAGGAAGGGGCGTGTGAGAACTCCAACCTGGAGCGTCAAGGCTGCAGCCCTTTTTATCAGGAACTCATTGATGATCCTTATGTGGACCTGGTGAGTGGCTTAAGACCAGTGTGTCTCATGCCTCATTATTTTTTCCTACTTTCACACTCCTGTTGTCCTTATTTCTCCTTTTTTTTGTTACCTCAGGACACTGTGTTAAATTACAGCTAAAATGCCTGAGTAGGTTTATGACTTAAGGCATTTAATTAGATTTTTTTTTCTCCTATGACTTATAAATTCCTTCAAAAACAGTGTTGAGACAAAATGAATATTGATTTCAGTCTAAGTAATTTTAATGCCAGAAGCAATTTGGTGGAACTAACAGTGCTTTACAGGAAAAGAAGGATAAGCTTAAGAATAATGGTGTGATAGCAACAAACTAAAGAGGAGAAAAAAATGTAACAGTAGCAGAAGAAGTGGAGGTGGGGGGTGGAAATCATAAAAATCCGAAAGAAAAGAATATCGACAGAAGGAGTTATGGAAGTAGAAAAGAACAAAAGTAAGAAAAGGAGTAGTTTGACCTTTATGCCTAGAAAATGGTCGCCCTGGGCTATGACTGGGCTTTTTACTCAGAGACACAAATCATGTGGATAGCTAAAAGAGTGGACGCGAGGGGAAACAGAGAAGGCCGATACATCTCTTCTCATGACATTTTAATAGGCCTCTCCAAATCCCTTCCTCCGCTCCATCTCCAGCGTTCATCCATCTTCCATCATCCATCCACCAATAATGGCTCCCCACGTCCATCTGTCTATGAGCCGGCTGATCAATGGGATTGGTTTTTACCTTAACAGTTTCAATGACGGAAGTGGGGAGGGAGGGAGAGCCTGATTGAGAGAGAAAGAGAGACAAATGCAACAAGACAGAGAGATGGATAGAGCGAGCGCGGTCGGAGATAGGCGGGAAACATTGTGTGTCGAAGCGATAGCTCCGAGACCGGCGCGAGTGCAAACTTCATTGTTCACCCTTCAGACACTTGAGAAATAACTACAAGAATCCTATAAATGAATCATCAAAAGGCCCCGTGTTAAAAGGCTTTATTTGGCTCTGAAGTTCATTTGTTTACTCCATCTCTCATCCGTCTGACTCCCCGGGAATCAAGACGCTCTGTCACCTTAATCACATCTCCGTGTGCCATTTTCCGATCTGCTCTCCCCACTGTTGGGATTCCCTCAGTCCAAAGAAAAAGCTTTCGGTGTTTATTATCGTTCTCTTCTCCGTTCTTTCTTTTAGAGTCAAGATGTGTATTCAACCTACAGAGACGTGCCCCAGGAAAACTTTGCCGAGGTTTTGCTGAGAACCGGGAAACTGGCTGAGGCCAAAACCGAAGGACAAACTCTGTTTCCTGCTACAGAGGGTAAGCATGCAGAAAAGACCTGCACACATTGTTTTACACTCACACACACACACACACACACACAAACACAGACACACACACACACAGACACATATATATTTAAAGTATAATGTGGCCTTTTCTTCTTGCAGCCCCTATCTAATTTTAGAATCTGGCTGAATTTCTGCCAGATCGGTTTGTCATTTGACGTTGAGTTTGAGTCTGCTGTCACACAGCTTGAGCCACACGGCTGCTGTGAAAAAAAAATAAAAATCTGTCATAGACCATAGTGAGCTTGTTTTGAAATAATATTGGAGTATTAGTTTTACATGTTGTTGTTACTGTCGTCTTGACTGAGACTGTGCTGTGAAAGAAAATAAAACTGAACTTTGCTGCTGAACAGACAGACCATATTGTCTGCATCTTGCAGCCATCTGCGGCTCCATATTTTCCTCTTTTTTTTTTCCCTTCAAGTTTTCTATTCATTGTAGAATTATACAACGTGAGGCTGCCTTTTTCTTTACTGTCATTTTTTTTAATGACATGGTCACTTTGTTTAAATGGTTAGTCAATGGACAGAACCAATAGGGGGGTGTTAAGTGTTTAATTTCAGTGTGAGTGGTCTTATTGTGGTGGGTTGATTGATCCATACAGAATTAGCCTAGAAACTGTTCACTTTCAAAGCACAGGCTGATCAAAATGTGCAGTGTCTGTTTAAGATTAATAAAAATGCTGAGTGTTCAGCTTTAGTGTCAAAATGAAAGTTGAAAATCATTGCCTATAGCTGCTTACCGGGTCATTCTGGGAAATCAGGCTCTAAATATCCACCTTACTTTCACAAGGTTTTGTTATTTACTTTTAGAATCTTGCAACCCACTGCTGCATTGATCTGCCAACCTCACATCTTTTCTTCTCTTTTGAATTCAAAAATAAAAGAAGAAAAGTACCTAAAAAGTACCTTCCTAAGTGTTAGAGATAGATTGACTGTTTGGTGGTGCTCCGTCTTAGTGAAGCTGTGGTGTTTGTGTTGGTTTGCTCCCCTCCCTTCATCCTGCCCTCTCCTCTCCTCATCCGTCTCGCCAGGGAGCCCATATGTGGTAGACTGGGGGACAACACGGGAAGAATAGCCTCTTATTGATTAATTAATGTATACCCACGCATCCCTCGGCAACAGTAAATAATGACGCGTCACCGCGGCCATACCAGAAAGATAGCATCAAGTCAAACCATCAAGGCCACGCTGCGTGATGGATCGCAGCTGTTCGCCAAAATCAATGCCACTACAAAAATAAAGAGCAAACGTATGTGTGCGTCCGTGCACGCGTGTGTGCATTTGAATACTAATGTTTGGACACCAAGGAATGAGAGGCACTCTCTTCGACTGTGGAGAGCTTATGCGCAGATATGCATACACACATCTCCCTCACACGCACACACACACGCATAAATACATTCCACTAAATCCAAGCTCTCCCTCTCTGTGTCTCATCCTGCTGTCATTCAAATGAATATCTCTCTTCTTAAAAGTCACCTTCCCTTCGGAGCTGCCGCGGAGTGCGACGTGTCGAGAAAGAGAAAAGCCGGCATGGACGGCATCGCGTCCGATAACAACCTTCGATTAATGACTCACGGATCGGCCCGCCACGCCGGCTGTCCTCAAAAACAGACTAGGAGATGGCCTTTAAGAAAATAAATATATTGATTTTTTTTTGTTCACCTGGCCCAGATAAGGTGGAGGTAATTAATGATGACACTAGTGGAAAGTGACTCAATGGGATTGAGCTGAGTAAGGTGCAGAAGGGGGCACTTGGTGTGAGGAGCCACAGAGACACACACACACACTCACACTCTCTCTCTCGTATGGAGTGCTGCCATTGGCTGCATGATGACCAGGCCATAATCAGTTGTTTTTCCACTCTGCCTGCACAGGTGAAATAGTAATAAGTCACTGTCTCACCATTTTGCCAACAATTTGCCTGGGTTAGCTGACACAGAAGCGGTGTGTGTTTGTGTGCGCACGTGCGTGTGTGTGTGTGTGTGTGTATGTGCGTGCATGTGTGGACGCACACACAGTTTCACACACCCACTCCTCCACGCGGCGTCTCTTTATCACTCTCCCAGTTTTCCAGCCGAAATACTGTATGCTTTTAAGTCGGGGTTATCTGTTCTCTGTGTGTGCGTGCGTGTGTGTGTGTTTACCCCTCTGGTAATTCCTGTCCCGATGGTATCAGTAGCTTTAGAGAGGCGTGTAATCAGCTCATTCTGAGGTGTAGCTCATTGAAACCCAGGGGGTAGGAGAGGAGGAGGGTAGCGGGAAAATGAGAAACGGAGGAGGGTGGGCACTCTTCTTAAGAGAGCTGTTATGGCTCTTTAAACTGGTGCATCACTCCACCCCTGCTTGCACACGCTGAGCATCCACTCCTACGTGTCAGGTATCGGCCTGTGTGTGCACGTATGCGTATTAGTGTGCATTTTGTTCTACAGTATATGTCTCTCCTTTTGGCCCCCGCCTCTGTCTCTCCCAGTGTCCATGCTCTACTTTTCTCTGTCTGTTCCATTTTGTCTCAGGCTCTTATCACCAACACAGGCTTTTGTTCTTCTTGGGTCTGAGACTACAAAGTGACTCCGTCTGCCTCTGCCTCTCTCTGCTCTCTCCCACCGTTTCCTCAGAGTGAGTGAGGGAGTGAGAGAGTGATTAACTAAGGGAGCCTGTGTGTTTTCAGCATTTGCTGTTCATCTGGTAAATAGAGGTAGTTTTAATCATAGTTGTGTGTGTGTTCGTGTGTGTGTGTGTGTGCGCGCGTCCTTGTGTTTGCCTGTTGTGGCCTTGAGGCCTTGAGCTTTAAAAAGAAAAAGTCCATCCCTGTGCCCAAAGCTCTGTCTCGACTCCGTATCCCATCAGCCTTAAGGAGACTGAAAATATAGGCTGTCCCAATTCCATATTACATACCAACTTTAGGCAGTTTCTAAGTTTGTATTAGACTGAAAGACACTTGAAAAATACCAAAATCAAGTCAAACCAGTGAGTGTGCTTACTATACTGTGCTTCGTATTCTGAATGAGTTTTCAGTCTGTGTGTACATACTATTGTCCAGTATTGTCCCAGAATGCCGTGCACTAAAGAAATGGAAGAACAATTCACAGCTGCATGTCATTAAAAAAGGTTCAGATTCTGATTCAGAAAATGTTTATGTCATTGGGAAACCTGTCTTTGTTCTCTTTGTGAAGTTTAATGCTGCATTCATGCATTTTGGGTGGATGGGAATTAAAGTAAAACCTATCTGAACTGAACCAGCAGGATAGTGTTACATTAGTCTCTAGTATTTTATCTGTTTTTCCACCAGTTGTACATTTCTTTAATTTTCTATACTAAGAGGGAGATTTTTGATTAATTATGGTCAGAAGATATAATATTAATGTAGAACTGGCAGTGATATTCTATCATGGCAGTCTGATTCTTGTCCACACATTTTACATTTGAGAAGCAAAAAAATCTTTTGCCATTTCTTCCTGGAAAAAGTAGAATTTCAGTCGACTTATTGATTAGTTAAACAATTGTGTCAGCTCTTCTGTTGACATGCGAGCTCAGTCGCTGTTTTCCTCCCGCGTTTTTTTTCCACGGCTCTGGAAAAGACTAGCAGGTGGAGCTTTAGTTGGGATTGTTTTGCCGAACTACTATCTCCAAGATGAAGAATGAACTGCCGGAGGGAAATCCTCTCTCAGAAACCGCTTCTTTGCAGTCAACGTGACCTGCTCGGCTCGATCAGCGGTTCAATCAGACAAGTCGAAACCGGATCAGCACAGATTACTCGGGATTCTCATAATCATAAACTCCTCTGCCTGTCTTTGCCGTCAATATGCATAGGCTAATTTGGCATTCAGGGGATTCAACTTTAAAGTGCACTTAGATGAGGTTTGGACTCATATGGAGAGCACTTATTAGAAGTGGGCATGTACTTACTCTTTGAATAATGAATACTCTGTGCAAGGGACTGCTCACGTGCACAAACAGGCATGCACACACACACACACACACACACAACCAACATTTGTACACAACTTATGCGGACACATGCACACGGACAGGAACACAATAGCCCGGCGAGAAGATGGACAGAATCCCAGAACTCTGTGGGGATTGTTAATGACGCCTCTTGACTTTGCCTCCTTTGCCTCTTTTCTTCGCGTCTCCCTCTATTTTTACCTTGCCCCTCTTTTGTCTTGCCCGCAGAGAGGTGTATTCTGACAGGCACTGTCGTCTGTATTCAACAAACGTGGGATGAACCCCATCCAAGAGGAGAGAGTTGGTTGTTAATCCTCAGTGCTTTAGTTAAAGTCTTTTCTTCCCCTTCTCTCTCTCTTTCTCTCCACATCCCTCCGTCCCTTTCCAGTTTTGCTGCAGCTGGCCAACGATGCATTTCCCAGGGACATGATGCTGGCTCTGTCCTACTTACTGGCCCTGCCTCAGGTAGGTGGACACACAGTTGCACACAGGCACACGCACACGCACACACACACAGTTTTATTTCTGACACACTTGCGCACAAACTTCAGCAGCATAAGTGTGTGTAACAATGTAGTTGTGATTGTGTTCACGTGAGATTCTGGCAGCTGGCTGATTGAAATCCATATAAATCATTGATCCCCAGATGAGCTATTGTGTTTGACAGTTTTCCTCATCAACACGTCAAATCAAAGCTGCACTTAAAAGGCACCGCAGTACCGCGTGCTGAATGACACGTAACAGCAGCAGTTAATCAAAAGCGCGACGCGGTGACGACCCCGAGTGTTAGTCATACAATGCCCATCAAATAGTTTCATGTCTCGCTCACTTCAGTCAGCATTCACGCATTTCTACAAACATCCCCACCTCACAGCACGTGGCTCCTGTCCACCTTTGCCTCAGATGTCAGAAGAGCAGTCGGGATATTTTGACAGCTAAGAAAATATAAAACAGAGGAACTCACGGGTAATTGTTGAGAAAGTGAATACCCTCATGAGTCTCAACACACACACACGTCCAGTGATACACTAAACTGCTGTGGATATTTCATACAGTAGAGCTAGTTAACTCCACTGGGATCCGACTTACATCACTGACTGGATTGATACACACATTTTTTTCTTTTCTAAATGCTTGGTCTATTTAATATTGAACTCATTATTTCAATGTTTAACTCCTTTTTTTTTGTGCACCTTGACATATTTTTAAATTTCAACCTATCGAAGTGTTTGACTCAAGTAGAGTTTTTATTTGCACTTTTGCTCACTTTTCTCTCACCAGCAGCTTACTTTCTTATTCCTATATTTCCATCCACCTATCCAGGTCTTGGATGCCAACAGGTGTTTTGAGAAACAGTGTCACTCTGCCTTGTCGCTCCAGCTGGCAGCGTATTACTACTCCCTGCAGATCTACTCTCTCCTGGCACCCTGTTTCAAGAACAAGAACCACACTCTCTACCAGGTTAGCATGGAGTATTGTGTATGTGTGTGTGTGTCTTTGTGGGTGGGTTGGGTAAGGAATGATGTATTTAGTGGAAATCTGAGATATGAGTCTCCACACTCTTCACTCATCCTTCCTGTAACTGTGACAATGAAATTGACATAAATGCGATAAAGATGACACATTTTGTTTTCTTGACCACAAAAAACCACGAGTTCCCAACACAAATCTGCGAATAAATTAAACATGAACTAAACAACAAAAAAGGTAGACATCTTGTAAGATAGAGACAACAAACAGCAGACATTTGTCACACTGATCAAAAAAATCTAACAGTTTAAATCTGTGGCTGTAGACAAAAAAACCCAAAAGATTGATCTGTTTTGAGCAGATGGGTTTTGAAGTCCCTTAAAACAAATTAGTCTAAGTACACGTCTTGGCTCTTTAGTCAGAGCATTTTGCAGTTTTTTTACAATGGGAGTGATGTGTCTTTTTAATAAAAGTGTGTGTTACGGTGCATTCAGCGCTGTCATATAAATGTTGGAGTTTGAAGGGAAGAGCAAAACAATAATACATTTTTTTTGTAATAAGGCTTTTAAACTACTCATTTAACATCAGGTAATGACAAAAAAGTTTTCAGCTACGGCTCAAAGGATGAAAAAGATTGTTTTTTAAAATTTCAAATGAATGCAGACTGTCAAACGTGACAGTAACACTGAAAGGGGGTCAGTGCGAGGGTATCATCAGTGAGGAAGTTATTGAGTCAATGAATGATTTCGTGCCAATCAGGAAAAGTTTCGTAAAGTAATTATGCTGTATTCAGATTTTGATGGCGTTCAGACCATGCAGAGAAAGACCTGCTAGGTTTTCGGTTGTCTAAATGGGTGTGTCATGCCACACGCAGCAGAAAAAGCCAATCTATTTTCATTCACTTATATCTTAGTTGACATGAAATATATTTATTGTACTAATTCTATTACATGTCTGCTCAAAATTCACTCTCACATATGTGGTAACTTTTGAAACTTTGGTATCTTCATTATTATGTTATTATTATGAGGATGTATATTATTGTGATGCATAGCATGACTTGTTATGACTTCTCTCGCTCATGGGACATTGAGATCGAAATGGTTAAATCTACTAATTATCATAAATCAGAGTCATCCAAATCGAGTTTCTGCATGTTATTGTGCTGAAAATGCATTTTAATCTTTTTTTTTTTTTTTTTTGCTGGGTTCACATGCTCAAATACTGTTCGTCCCCATTGATGGATTGCACTGTTTTTGGGCAAATTGGGAATACAAATGGTTTGACAGTGACGTAAGAGGCGAAGAATTTGAACACAATCAGACATCACAATGGAACAAACTGGGAAAATAACGCCCAGGTTGAAAATAACTATAATTATCATTTTACACAATCCACTTACTTATGCTTTAATTCAACACCAACACTGGAATGTGTGTCAGGGCTTCTGTTTGCATGTGTCAGCCTGTTTGTGTTAATATTGGTGTGTAATTTTTTTTGGTTTTTTTCCTCCCCCCAGATGTCTTAATCATAGCTGCCGCACAGTTTGCATAATTGACTGGCTCTTAGGCTCTTAGGATTATTTGAAAATTGACTGTGTGTAAATTGCCACAGACATGTATCTGTCTGACACGGTGGCACGCTAATGTTATTTTCTAGAACAATAAAGGCCATAAGTAGCCACGGCATGTCACATTAATTCTTTTTCATTCCACAAAATGACAAAGAAATAAGCAAATAGAACAAGAAGAATTTATGAGAGCGGAGCAAAAGAAGAGCACAGTGGCGGCAAAATAGTGGCGGCAGGGGTGTCGAGGGGTTACTGGAGGAGAATAAGAGAAGAAATGACTCTGACCTTTTCCTTGAGTGGACTGCGGCTCTCATGGGTTTTAGCCTAGGTGGAAGGAGAAGAGGTAAAATGTTGAAATAAAAGAGCGGAAGTGGGAAAAGAGGCCAGCAGGAGAAGTGGATAAGTGTGTCCCAGTTGACATTCAAGGTCA